>WEDG01003803.1:0-51827 GCA_017591395.1 Schistocephalus solidus
CATTGATCTTTCATGTTTCCAGTTCTATTATTAGCTGTCGCATTTTCATTCGCTCTTTTAGCCCATATTCCTGGGTTGAAAAACACTTCAGAATGCGGACCCCGAAAAGTTGATTTTCTCTGTAGCAGGAGCTGTGTGTGTGCTTCGTTTTCCAAGATGATTTTAAGAGGTTTTGGTCGAGGATTTGAATCGGGTGTTGACGGAGCCTTCCCTTATCTATATGCCTTGAGAATGTGAATGGAATCGCCGTCCGTAAGTAGCATTTTTGAATACAATTGAAGGAGTTCCAAGTCATGTTTAACTCGCTCCTTTGGAATAATTGAAGATGCCTCCGGGACACCTTTAATGACTACATTCTGTTTTTGACTCAATCGAGGGCCCGTTTGTAACTCAGATCTTTCAGCTGAGTGAGAACTGGTAACCAGTTCACTTTGCCTGATAGGTCCAGATGAACCGAGTGTTTGGCAGGCTGGAGCCAAATCTCTGCTTGCCTTGTTTTTCTTAGACCTTTTCTTCTTTGGCTTTACAAACTCGCCAACCTCTTCAACATTGCATGTTGGTGAAACGTCTACCAGTGATGTAGCGGTGGGTGGTAAAGCCAGATTAGTGTTGATGCTACCTGAACTAAGTACTGGTAAAGTAGTGCAAGGACTAGATGGGGCTCCCTTCGGAAGTAGCGAAAATTCCTCTGGTTTACCGGGTCCAGCAATCGCGATATGTTTAATGTGACTTTAATGTAAGCTTGAAGAAGCTATATATGAATACGAATTTTGCTTTGTGGTAGGTTTATTACGAATGGGAGCTTTTTCGCGGTTGGGCAAGATATAGATTCTTCTTGTGCCGAAATTCCTCACAAAATGACATCAAATTGGAATTTTTCTATCCCCTTACTTGACTTGATTAAACAGCCTCTACACCAATACAAACTGACAACCGCTCAGTGAATCAAAAGTGCAAAACACCTTGAAGAACTAAAGTTATACAGAACCTCTGACCTTTGCAAACGGCTGAGTCGTTCCTGAATATTCTTCCTATCTTTTATGGTTTTTTAAAGCGGTTTTGAACGGGTAGGCACACTTATTGCTCAAATTGTTCCTATTGCGGCGTCGTTGGACTTACGTTTGAAATTTACTCATCTCTAAGCTTTTGCTTTTTGGTCGATAGTTTGCGCCGAAGTCAGGACTCAACGAAATAAGTTGTCATTGGATCACATATTGTCCGTGTTTATCGAGATCAGCCTATAAGTCTTTATAGACATTGTGATAGTCAGGCACAGAACAATCGATATCGCAATCTAAAAACATTTGCTTACTTAGTTTCATTCAGATCCTACCTCCTGCGGGCTTCAGAAAACTGTCTCTTGCCAGCAAAGGTGTCGACATCAGAAAGGAACGGAGAACCACTGGCAAACTGGTTTCAAAAGCTGCCTCGTTTTTTGCTTCGTATTAACATTTGATAGTGAATTTGGTTCCAAAAAGCGCTTCTTATTGTCCTCAGTAAAATATTCGCTTGATAATTCAAGTTGTTCGTTTAAAATTGAAATATCCTCGTAGAGCTATTGCTGGCATGAGCAAACGCAAATTTTCATGACCCGACCACGCGAGAAAATTATACACCGCTTCCGCCGGGATTCGAGACACCAATCTCTCGAAAATCGACCGATGCTCTTGATCGCTCGGGCCACGCCTGGGAAGCCAGCAGACAAACAAAATAGTATATAATCCAGAAATATTGGTCTCTCCTTCCTTTGTCTTTGATTTCATGTGACAAAACCGTACTAGAAATACTCAAGTCACTCTAAGCAGACCAAGAAGAACCACGAAGCAGCAATATGGAAGAAAGCAGTGGGCTACTGAACTTTACCAAAATTAAGCTAAACAGTGAAGGGCTGGCAAATTGTGATGGATGCCGAGGACTCACAACCAGAGTTTTCATATTAGAAGGAGACCTCGATCGTCTATCGGAAACAAAAGCAGTCTTAATCAAACATCACAAAATTAAATCGCCAAAACACGATGCAAATCGGCTGACAACCATCAGCAAGCTAGAATATAATCACCGAAAGGAAACGGTAGATGTCAATAGACACAATATTAAGCGAAACAAAAAGAGAAAAAGAACGATGTCATTAGAACAAACCTCTGAGTCAGTTGAAATACGATAACCAGAAAGAAGAAAAGTGAGGATGAAATTATGTCTTTCATTTCAACAGGTTCATGAAATCTGGCGCACATAGAATCCGGTTGTACAAAAGTAAATCAGCGATCGATGGTCTCTGAAAAATCGACAAACAGTAATATTTAGGTATTTTTAACGCCATGAAAGAGCGACAGCTGCATGCTCTATACATGTCCATCGAACTACAATGAAGCAGGTGATCGTAGCCAACCAAGTAATGGCTGGAATGCGGCCTGTGACTTATCAACAGACCTGGATGCCACAAACCCAAATCAAGGGTTCCCGGGCGCTATTCGAGCAAACTCAGTGTCAGAAGAACTCACGCTGTTTGAAAGATAAATAGAGATGTCTGCAAATCGACCAGCAGGCTCACCGATGAAGACTAGTTTGAACACAGTATTAAAGACTTAAACAAAGTGCATGATTCAACCTTCCATCACTAAACGAAAGCAGGATGCAGAAACGAGTTTTTTCCCTGACAGATAACTTTGTCTGGTAATTCAGGGGTCTCAGAGGCTACTGGGAAACGCCAAAAGATAGGGTAAAACAGGATCTGCTGACATTCCAAAATTTATTGACTGATACGCAAGCAACTAATGTGAAAATAGAAATCGAAAAGATATTTCGATTGGGGTCTCTTGTTAGACATGAAACGCATGAGGTGTGACCAATACCGTTAAACGTCGCCTTGGGGAGCAAACAGCAGATATATATATTGCTCTCTCTCTCTCTTAACAGTCCCGACTAAGAAAGAATCATCGTGGAGTGTTTTTTTCAGCCGGATTACTCTTCCACCGATCGGATGAAAATGAATACACTGGTAGCAGAAATGAAATGATATCAATTCGAGGGGGAACAAAACTTGAAAATTGCGGACAATAAAATCGTAAAAACGGTGCGATCATTGTAATGGGAACATCCGGGGCAATTGACGGCAACCACGCCGGTAAAAAAACCCCAACAAATGCCTATAAATTTGAACCCAGACAGGGGACTGGATATATCTTGCGAAATATCCAGCAATAATCGCCATGTGCAAGTAGAACCAACAATCTTCAAAAATCAATGTAAAAAAAACACGATGACAATGATGTATGCAAATGTGCAGTCTATAGAACAAAATGGATGAAATCAAACTGATCTTGGACCATTTGCAACCTGACTTCATAGATCTAACTGAAACATGGTTAAATAAACAAATCGCACACAGAGAAGTCAGGATAGATGGATTTCAGCTTATTCGCGTGGATAGGAACGGACTTTGGGTGGTGGAATCGTAACCTTTATACGAGAAGGCATTGACATCTTTTCGAATGGGCCCTCGCCAAATAGGAACTCGTCTTGCGAAATATTTATTTTTACACCGAAAGTCCCAAACCAACTAAACCCCCATATTGCCGTGGTATATTGACCCCCAAGACAGCGAACGGACTCGGACGAAGCACTCATCACAGAGGTAAAGCAAATCTGCATTAGCAAACACTTATTAATACTTGGAGATTTAAACGCTCCGGATATCGTTTTGGTATCCATATACTGCTCGCGATTGGAAAATTTATTCGAGCAGAAATTACTTCAGCTGGTAAATGTCCAGTTTCTTACCCAACATGTCACAATGGAGATGCGGTTCCGAAATGGGCAGGAGTCAAGCTGTTTGGATCGAATCATTAGTAGAGACGACAATTACATCCTTGCATTAAGTCCGTACGCAACCCTCGGAATAAGTGATCAATGTGTTCTTGCTTGGGAGTACAGTCATTTTGCTGTACCCAATGGTCGAGCAGTTAGGGAAACAAATGTATAAAAAAGGGTATTATCCCAAAATGAAAGAATTACTGAATGGGGTAGACTGGAGCCCTGCACATGTACCTGACCTAAACGCTGCCTGGTTCAGTTCAGTGTATTTGAGGAAAAAAGGCTTACGCCTTTGAAAATCTCTATTTGTTTCATAAAAATAGCAAGAATAAGAAGCAATGTAAAGAAGTTGCAGTCAAGGGAATGCAGGCAAATTTATGTGGTTCACTTATATTGCTAAGGTAGAGTAGTCACAAAGTCTTCGTGGTGCTGCAGCAAATGTATGTAACGCCGATGTTTGAATGTATTCACGGCCTGGGACATTACAATCACCTCAGGTAGGTCATTCCACGGTTCCGCGACAAGGTTGGTGAAAACATACTTCCTCAGATCTAATCTTACTTGGGGCACACTTAGTTTGAATTGATGACCTCGGAGATTATTCGTAGTGGCTAGTTGCAAAAAAGCATCACATAGGAGGGCACAATCCATGCCACGCATGATACGGAAGGTTTGTATCAAGTCTCCGCGCAACTGCCTATAACTCAGAGGATAGAGCTTTCGGTTATTTAGACCTCTTAGTTATTTTGGGGCTCGCCGCGGCACCCTTTTGAGCATGTTGTAGTCCTGTTGGGTCCACGGTAACCAGGCTTGGATCGAATATTCAGGATGTGGCCTTACAAACGTACCAAAGACTTTAACAAAGCAGTCTTAATCGAAAACTTTAAATACCCCTATGAAAGCGTACAGCATTGAATTGGCGGATTTATCTGCCTTGCAACATTGCGTAGAAGGCTTCAGGTTGTCTTTCATCCAAACTCCAAGATCCTTCTGTGTGTGTACTTCTCGGAGTGGCAAACCGTTCAAATAGTAGGGTCGCATATCAGTGACCTGATTTTTGATTTCCCAAACGCAGCAGTGTGCATTTGTTTGAGTTGAAGGACAAGAGCCAGTTGCGGGCCCACTCGTCCAATCGACAAAGATTTTCTTGGAAATCGTCTGGATCGGCAGCATTGTGGATAACGTTCCAGAATTTTTATATCTTCCGCAAACATAGCAAAGTTACAGTCCAAGTCCTGTACGCAATCATTAATTAACAAGAGAAATAGGATCGGTCCGAGCACTAAACCTTGTGGGACTCCACTCTCAATGACTATGCGCTTTGATCGCGATCCACCTTCCCAGACCACTTGGAAACGACCAACGAGAAAATTCTTGATCCACGTAAGAAGTTTGCCTCCAATACCAAACATTCTCAACTTGTAAAGGAGACGCTGGTGTGGAACACTATCGTAGGCCTTCTGGAAATCAATGTAGGCCACATGCACAGTATCTTTTGCGTCAAGTTCTTTTATCCAGCTTTGCATCGTATAAAGTAAGTTCGTAACACACGATCTTGCCCCTATGAAATCCGCATTGTGCAGTTGATAAGAGGTAACGAGTTTCTAAATAAATCATCAATTCCTTTTTGACAACCTTTTTCATAACCTTGCAACAGATTGAGGTTAGGCTGACAGGCCAGTAGTTTGTAGCAAAGGCACGTCTTCTACTTTTTTGAAGCGGTGTGATTTGGGCTGTATTCTAAACGGTAGGAAGAATTCCCGTATCGAACGATTTCTGGCAAAGAAAGGATAACGGTTAAGCCAGCTCTCGAGCAAGTTCGAGGGGCAACCTTTGCTGGAATCTCGTCGGGGCCAGGGGATTTGCATGCCTTCAGACTTTTTAATTCTTCAAAGACCGCCCTGCTCGAAAAAGCATATCCTGAATATTTGGCGCTCTCATAGTCTCGTAACTAGATGGAATAAAAACAGCTTCTCTGGTGACAACCGACTAAAAAAACTGGAAAAAGTGTTCAGCTTTGTTTATATTTTCTGATATCTCAAACCGTCATCGTTTCTCATAACAGGAATCGAGTTCCTGTTACGTGTGCTTTTTCTTACATAGCTGTAGACTGATTTGGGATTGGAGCAAGTCCCTCTCGCTATCCCGTCGGATTTTGAAGATCAAGCTTTTAACCTTGTTCCTTTGAGTTTTGTATGCTTGCAAGGCTAAATTTTCATTGGATTGGCAAAATTTCTTCCAAAACCTTCCTTTCCTGTATATCTCTCTTTTTAGATCCCCTGTTAACCACTGTGGTCTGTAAGATATCCTAAGTTGTGATGGCTGATAGTGGCATTTTATTAGATTCAACAAACACTCCTTAAATAAATTCCAGTCCTCAGTGACATTCCCGGAGAAGAGAAGATCCCAGTCTTTTTCTGATGCCTTAGCTCTCATCTTGCAAAAGTCTCCTCGCCATAGCTTGGGCCTGGTTCCAATTATTGCGGATGGAACAGAATATAAACCATACTCCCATTAAAGTTCTGCATAATCACTTCGACCAAGTGGAGGTAGGCAGTGTACCTCGTCTATACTGTCAGGATCTTTAATGAAGACGAGATCTAAGCAACCAGCTTGTTGTCCTCCACGCGCTCTCGTTGGAATAAATACTTGTTGGGTGAAAAGAGTTTCAAGGGTTGTCTTTAGCAAGCGATGATCGAAGGAAAAATTTGAGCTCTGCGCCTGCAGATCTTTCCATCGAATGCTGGGTGCATTGAAGTCACCCATGAGAACAACATCAGGTTGACTACTAATCTCATTTATTTTCTCGAACAAAAAAGTATCAGCGTCGTTTTTTGTCCGCGGTGGTCGGAAGAGAGTCATGTTTTCAAGGGACTGCGATCCCCGCGTCTTTATTTTCAGCCAAATAGCCTCAATACCATTGCTTATCTTCTCTGTCATTTCACACACCGTGCAATTGCTTTTAACATACATCGCAACTCCTCCACCCTGGCGGTGGGTGCGGTCTCTCCTGAACAGCTGATAACCGGATAAGGCTACTTCGCAATCGGGGATGTTCTGTGACCGCCATGTTTCTGTGATTGCTATAATATCAGAGACAGAACGGCTACCTGAATAATCAGTTCGTTTAGCTTCGAAAATAGACTTTGGGCGTTTGTATACAGACATTTCATTATGCAGCAGACAGCAGAAACAAATTTCGTTTGTCTAGAGTTTGCCAATGCTAATTTGCCACTGCCATCATGAGCGTTGGCTGGTTCGAGAGCAATGTTGCGTTTCTCTGTATCACGCATCCCCTGTAAATCACCAGATTGTTCTCTCCAGCTGCAAGTCTCCTCTTCATTTCTATCACTAATTCGCGGTGTTTCAGACGTTCTGCTGGAGAGCAGTCCGGCTGAAAAAAACCTGCTTATGAGAGTTTCGAAGGTTGGTTTTTCTCAAGAGAAGTAGCTTAGCCTCTTCCTTGTTGTCCAAGACAATTTTGATAAGCCACGGTCTCACATTTTGGAACTGTTCAATATTCATTCTTCCGAGCATGAAGGCAGCGCGAACGGTTCTCCTCTCTCCTGAATGACGTATATCATTCAATATAAGCTGAAACATAGCAAGATCAGCGGATATCCGTTCCTTTGAGGTGTGTGCATTAAATTCAGGTAAGCCCTGGATAACTACTTGATTCAGCAGTTTGTAAAGAAATTCTGTCCAATTAAATGGTGATCAGGCGTCTCCTGACCCGAGTAGGTGACATCGGAAATTAAAAGGAATCTCAAGAAGAAAAGAAGACTGTGGAGAACATATGCAAGATATCAACAACCCGAAAATTCTCCCGCTTTTAAGAAACAGCAAAATTTGTGTCGGAATCTTTTGAGAAAAGAAATATCAGCCTTGGAGTCAGAAATAGTCAAAGATATACCGAGAAATTTTTAAAGGGTTTTCGCTTGCGTAAATAAGGCAAAAACGAAATCGGGACTCCATTCCTTGTCTAAAAGACAATCAGGAAAAATAGCTTAACCGATAACTCTGATAAGACCAGCCTCTTATCCAATTTCTTAATATCAGTGTAAACGGAGAAACCACCGTTTGACGAGGAAGAATACTACAATACTGCCATAATTACAAACAAAATAAGCTCAGCATCGTTCCGAATGGACGCAGTAAGAAAAATTCTGAAACAGCTACAGCCCACTAAATCACCTGGCCCAGATGGTATATCCGCAAAAGTTCTCAATGAACTCACAGACCAGCTGGCCTCTCCGCTCTCCAAGATATTTGAAAGTTCGATGCAGGTGGGGGCTCTGCCTACCGAGTGGAAGATAGCCAACATAACCCCTATCTATAAAGGGGGAGAGAGGACATCACCAAACAGTTTCTGACCAGTCAGCCTTACAAGTATCTGTTGCAAAATGATGGAGAAGATAATCAAAACGAAACTGATGAGGCATACTGAAAAGAATAACTTGCTAAGTTCATATCAACATGGATTTTGAAGTGGTCGATCCTGCCTCAAAAACATGTTCACATCCATGGAAAGCTGGTCGAAATCGGAAGAAATGGGTTTGTCAGTCGATGCGGTCTACATTGACTTTAGCAAAGCATTTGAAATGGTTCCACATAGACTTCTGATCTTTGAGCTGCGTCAAATGGGTATGAGTGGAAACCTTCTCAAATTGTTGGCTGACATTCTCACAGGAAGGCACCAAAAGTGTTTGTTTGGGAGACGCCAAGTCTCACTGGGAACCCGTTCGCAGTTGAATTCCGCAGGGAAGCGTTCTGGGTCCTATTTTGTTTCTGATATACGTGGGAGACTGCCTTGGTTGTCTGACATGCGAGAAGGTCATGTTCTCTGACGATCTGAAGTTATGAAACTCGATTGAAAAACCGGAGGATGCGCGGAAATTACAACAAAACTAAGATCGCTTGCAAACGTGGTGTGATGAGTGGCTGCTGAACCTTTATTTAAACAAATGCCAAATCATCCGAATGCGGTCTTATTACAGAAGGATGATAAGTTTTTAATATCATTACTTCACCAGTGGTCACCAACTCCAGGTGGTAAATTTTCTAAAGGATTTGGGTATATGGATAACACCCACTCCCAAACCATCTACGCACTGAGAAAATATAGCAAAGAAAGCTATGTGTATCTAGGGAGCAATCAGGAGATCCCTCAATAATTTTGACGAAGAGATTTTTGGGTGCGTGTTTGGAACATTGAATTTGGCCGGTGTTTGATTATTACGTGCAGGCGTGGCGCCCCTGGCTAAAACCTGACTACGTTCTGTCGAAGTAAGTTCAACGGAGTGTGACGAATCTATTCAGTGGATTGGAATGCCTAACCTATGAGGGCCGACTAGAAAGACTTAAAATTTTTCCTCTCTCTTATAGTCAATGCAGAGGGGATATTATCGCTTTGTTTAAACTGGTCAGAGGAGTTGATTGTGCTCTTCAGTTGGCCAACTATTGTGAATTTGCAAACATGACCAGTCTCCGCGGTCATTAAAACAAACTGAAGAGAAACTGCGTCAAACTTCAAGATCGGGCCAAATCCTTTTCCCAGTGGGTGATTGAAGAATGGAAAAAAACTGCCAACATCGGTTGTTCAGGCTGAAAGGGTTGAAATTTTTAAAAGAAGACTTGAGAAAGTTTTACTTGATTGACATATATTTAGTCGGCAGCAATGACCGATATTCTTAAACTACTATCACCGTAAAACATTAGCATATTTTGCGAGCTTCTATCTTTAAAAAAGGGGTTTTTAAATGTTCTGCCTATTTTAGTATAATTCAGTATAATTCAATATATATAAGGGAGATAGGCAGAGCCTTTGAAAACCCTATTAACAGATAGACAGTAGCAAAATAAGCAAATGTTACATGGCGATAGTCGTTTTAGTATATCGATCATTGCTTTCGACTAAATATATGTTCATCAAGGAAAAAATGCATCAAGTCTTCTTTTCAACATTTCTTACGCTTTCAGCCTGAACAAACTGAGGCTGGCAGTTTGTTCCATTCGTCAATCACCCGTTGGGAAAAAGAAGTTGGCCCCACTTCAGGTTTTAGCGTGATTTCTTTTCAGTTTGTATTGGTGACCTTGGAGACTTGTCATGTTTGCCAATTCAAAAAAGTTGGCCATCTGAAGAGCACAATCAACTCCTCTGACAAGTTTGAAGACTAAGATCATATCCCCTCTGTATTGCCAATAAGAGAGATAAAACTTTAAGTCTTGCTAGGCGGCCCTCATAGGGTAGGCATTCCAATCCTTTGAATAGTTTCGTTGCCCTCCGTTGAACTTTCTCCAGCAGAGCGTAGTCATGTTTCGTCCAAGGGTGCCACGCCTGAACGCAATATTCCAAAACCGGCCGGATAAATGTTTCAAACACGCACCCAAAAATCTTTCCGTAAAAATTAACGAAGGACCTCCTAATTGCGCCTAAAATACACATAGCTTTCTTTGAGATATTCGCACAGTGCGACGATGGTTTGAGAGTTGGTGTTATCCATATACCCAAGTCCTTTAGAATATTTACCACCTGGAGTTGCTGACCACCGATCAAGTTATTTATTTATTTATTACCAGTTTACAGGCAAGTTCAAAAATATATACAGTAAAGGGTCAAGCTGACAGTGAAAAAAACTCCTGATCGTTGTTTCATGTGTTTTCAGTAGAAAAAAACTGCAGCTTATTAAGTAATTAAAGTTCAGGACAGGGAAGCGTTGACACAGGTGCCCGGTGAAGAACTTCTCCATTCAGTGTTATGGATCCGGTATTCTGCACCAGCAGGTATGTCGGCGAGCGGCTGTTGGCTGTCAATTGAGAAATAATCTGATTGAGGTCTGCAGAGCCAGCAATACTGCCCTCAGCATAAAGTCCGGCACATGATATTCAAAACTTATCATCCTTCTGTAACAAGACCGCAGTCGGATGATTTGGCATTTGTTTAAATAAAGGTTCAGCAGCCATTCAGCACACCATGTTTGCAAGCGATCTTAGTTTTGTTGTAATTTCCGCGCATCCTCCGGTTTTTCAATCGAGTTTCATAACTTCAGATCGTCAGCGAACATTACCTTCTCGCACGTCAGACAACCAAGGCAGTCTCCCACGTATATGAGAAACAAAATGGGACCCAGAACGCTTCGCTGCGGAACTCAACTGCGAACGGGTTCCCAGTGAGACTTGGCGTCTCCAATTCAACACGTTGGCGCCTTCCTGTGAGAATGTCAGCCAACAATTTGAGAAGGTTTCCACTCATACCCATTTGACGCAGCTCAAAGATCAGAAGTCTATGTGGAACCCTTTCAAATGCTTTGCTAAAGTCAATGTACACCACATCGACTGACAAACCCATTTCTAATGATTTTGTCCAAATTTCCAGGGATTTGAGCAGGATTGTGAGGCAGGATAGATCAATTCAAAATCCATGTTGATATGAACTTAGCAAGTTATTCTCTACAGTATGCCTCATCAGTTTCATTTTGCTTATCTTCTCCATCATTTTGCAACAAATACTTGTAAGGCTGACTGGTCGGAAACTGTTTGGTGATGTCTTCTCTCTTCCTTTATAGGTGGGGTTTAGGTTGGCTATCTTCTACTTGGTAGGCAGAGCCCCCACCTGCATCGAACTTTCAAAGATCTTGGAGAGCGGAGAGGCCAGCTGGTCAGTGAGTTCATTTAGAACTTTTGCGATATACCATCTGGTTCAGGTGATTTAGTGGGTTGTAGCTGTTTCAGAGTTTTCTACTGCGTCCATTGGAAACGACACCGTGCTTAGTTTGTTTGTATATGTGGCAGTACTGTAGTATTCTTCCTCGTCAAACGGTGGTTTCTCAGTTTACACTGATATTAAGAAATTGGATAAGAGGCTGGTCTTATCAGAGTTATCGGTTAAGCTATTTCCCTGATTGTCTTTTAGACAAGGAATGGAGTCCCGATTTCGTTTTGCCTTATTTACGCAAGCGAAAACCCTTTAAAATTTCTCGGTATATCTTTGACTATTTCTGACTCCAAGGCTGATATTTCTTTTCTCAAAAGATTCCGACACCAATTTTGCTGTTTCTTAAAAGCGGGAGAATTTTCGGGTTGTTGATATCTTGCATATGTTCTCCACAGTCTTCTTTTCTTCTTGAGATTCCTTTTTATTTCCGATGTCACCTACTCGGGTCAGGAGACGCCTGATCACCATTTAATTGGACAGAATTTCTTTACAAACTACTGAATCAAGTAACTAATGAAGAAACAGGCAGCATTTACTTTAGGTACGTGTGCAGCGCTCCAGTTTATCCCATTCAGTAATTCTTTCATTTTGGGATAATCCCCTTTGCATTCATTTCTTTCCCTAACTGCTCGACCATTTGGTACAGCAAAATGACTGTACTCCCAAGCAAGAACACAATACTCACTTCGTCCAAGGGTTGCGTATGGACTTAATGCAAGGATGCAATTGTCGTCTCTACTAAGGATTAGATCCAAACAGCTAGACTCATGCCCATTACGGAACCACGTCTCCATTGTGACATGTTGGGTATGAGACTTGTCATTTACCAACTGAAGTTGTCTCTGTTCGAATGAATTTTCCGATTTCGAGCAGTACATTCATACCCAATATATATCCGGAGCGTTTAAATCTCCAAGTTTTTATAAGTGTTTGCTACGGCAGATTTGCTTTACCTCTGTAATGAGTGCTTCGTTCGTGTCAGTTCCTGTCCTGGGGGTCAATATACCACGCTAATATGGAGGTTTGCTTGGTTTGGGACTTTCGGTTTACACCTAAATATTTCGCAAGACGAGTTCCGATTTGGCAAGGGCTCATTCGAAATGATGTCAATGCCTTCTCCTATGAAGATGGTGATTCTACTTCCCCTACGTCCATTTCTATCCATGCGGATAAACTTAAATCCTACTATCCTGACTTCTTTGTGTGCGATTTGTTCATTTTACTATGTTTCAGTTAGATCTATGAAGTCAGGTTGTTAATGGTCCAAGATCAGTTTGATTTCATCCATTTTGTTCTATAGACTCTGCACATTTGCATACATAATTGTCATCGTGTTTTTTTACCTTGTTTTCTGAAGACTGCTGGTTCTTTCTTGCACATGGCGATTATTGCTGGATATTTTGCAAGATATATCCAGTCCACTGTCTGGGTTCAAATTTATCGGCATTTGTTGGGGTTTTTACCGGCGTGGTTGCCGTCAATTGCCCCGGATGTTCCCATTACAATGATCGCACCGTTTTTACGATTTTATTGTCTGCAATTTTCAAGTTTTGTTCTCTCTCGTATTGACATCATTTCATTTCTGCTACCAGTGTATTCATTTTCATCCGATCGGTGGAAGAGTAATCCGGCTGAAAAAACACTCCACGATGATTCTTTCTTAGTCGGGACTGTTGAGAGAGAGCAATATATCTATCTGCTGTTTGCTCCCTAAGACGACGTTTTACGGTCTTGGTCGCACCGCATGCGTTTCATTTCTAACGAGAGACCCCAATCGAAATATCTTTTTGATTTCGATTTTCACATCAGTTGCTTGCGTATCAGTCAATAAATTTTGGAATGTCAGCAGATCCTGTTTTACCCTTTCTTTTGGCGTTTTCCCCAGTAGCCTCTGAGACCCCTGAACTACAAGACAAAGTGATCTGTCAGGGAAAAAACGCGTTTCTGCGTCCTGCTTTCTTTTAGTGATGGAAGGTTGAATCATGCACTTTGTTAAAGTCTTTAATACTGTTTTCATCGGTGAGCCTGCTGATCGATTTCCAGACATCTCAGTTTTATCTTTCAAACAGCGGTAATTCTTCTGACACTGAGTTTTCTCGAATAGCGCCTGGGAACCCTGAATTTGGGTTTGTGGCATCCAGGTCTGTCGATAAGTCTCAGGCCACTTTTCTGCCATTACTTCGCTGGTTCTCATGACCTGCTCCATTTTAGTTCAATGGACATGTCTAGAACAAGCAGCTGTCACTCTTTCCTGGCGTTAAATTCCTTTCGATTACTGTTTGTCGATGTTTCAGAGACCGTCTTTCGCTGATTTACTTTTGTACAGCCGGATTAGATGTGCACCAGATTTCCCGAACCTGGGGAAATGCAAGACATAATTTCATTCTCGGTTATCTTCTTTCTGGTCATCTGTATTTCAACTGACTCCGAGGCTTGTTCTAATGACTTTGTTCTTTTTCTCCTTTTGTTTCGCTTGTGATGATTATAGTCTAGCTTGCTGATGGTTGTCAGCTGATTTGCGTCTTGTTTTGGTGATTTAATTTTGTTATATTTGATGAAAACTGCTATTAATTGTGGTAGTAGATCAAGGTCTCCTTCTCATCTGAAAAATCTGGTTGTGAGTCCTCGGCATCCATCACAGTTTGTCAGCCCTTCACTGTTTAGCCAACTTTTGGTAAAGTTCAGTAGCGCACTGCTTTCTTCAAAATTGCTGCTTCGTGGTTCTTCTCGGTCTGCTGAGAGTTACTTGAGTATTTCTGGTAATTTTTTGTCCCGGAAGGAGAGATATTTATTTTTGGGGTATATACTACTTTTTTGTTTTCTGGGTTCCCGGGCGTGGCCGAGCGGTTAATAACATCGGTCGCTAATCGAGAGGTTGGTGTTTCGAATCCCGGCCGAAGCGGTGGATAATTTTTTCGCGTGGTTGGGTCGTGAACATTTGCATTGCCCATGCCAGCAAATCTATTCGAGGATGCATTAAGTTTTAACGAGCAGCTTAAATTATCAAGTGAATATTTTAATGAGCACAATAAGAAGCGCTTTTCCGAACCGAATTCACTATCGAATGTTAAAACGAAGCAAAGAACGATGCAGCCTTTAAAGCGAGTTTGCCAGTGGTTCTCCGTTCCTTTCTGATGTCAACACCTTTCCTGGCGAGAGACTGTTTTCTGAAGCCCGTAGGAGGTATGATCTGGATAAAGCTGAGTTAGAAATTTTTTGAAGATTCCGATATCGATTTTTGTGTGCCTGACTATCACAATGTCTATGAACACTTGTAGGATGATCTTGATAAACACAGACAATATGTGATCCAATGACAACTTATTTCGTTGAGTCCTGACTTCGGCACAAACTATTGACCAAAAAGCAAAAGCTTAGAGACGAGCAAATTTCAAACGTAAGTCCAAGGACGCCGCAATAGGAACAATTTGAGCAATAAATTCGCCTACTCGTTCAAAACCGCTTTAAAAAACAATCAAGGATAGGAAGAATATTCAGGAACGGCTCAGCCGTTTGTAGAGGTCAAAGATCTTTGATAACTTCAGATCTTCAAGGGGTTTTGCCATTTTGGTTCACTGAGCGGTTGTCAGTTTTTATTGGTGTAGTGGCTGTTTTATTAAGTCAACGAAGGTGATAAACAAATTCCAATTTAATGTCGTTTTGTGAGGAATTTTGGCACAAGAAAAATTCCCAATGTCCAGAAAGCAATTACGTACGTGAAAGTGCAGCGAAGTGGTAACGGTTTTCAAACTGTCCAAGCCGGCGAACAAATAATATACGTTGTTCCTATGCACACGTTCAAAACCGTCTTTGGGCGCAAGCTCAGCAAGAGAACACTCATATTGGCCCTGTATACCAGATGAAGTTAAGTGGATCCCGGCCACTTAGTTTTGTTGAACTGAGAGGCCACAGCTATGAGATGCGTTGCCTGCATACGGTGTAGGACAAACTCTTTATGGATAATGACGTTTTGTTCTATCAGGATGGTGAACAATACCCACGGCGTTTCGTTCTACCATTTTTTATGGTAGACGAAGTTCTTCATAGAATCAACACACAATTAAGTAACGAAGGTATCCATAAGACTGAGTGGGTCCTTAGGCGCAGATAATACTGGCCTAAATTGAAGCGGTCGGTGAGGAACATTACTCGGTATTGCACCCTGTGCAATTAGCTCAAACTGCCACGAAAGTTGAAAAGGGCTGCTCTTCAGCCAATGTTGACGGGATACCCCAACGAACGCGTGGGCGTTTGACCATTAGTTGGACCATTACTGCCATCAGTTCAGGTCAACCGAGATATTCTTTTGATGGTTGACTTCTTTACAAAAATATCTGAAGCAGAACTCCTGCCCAAAATATCCGCTGAAACTGTCACCCAGGCCATCTTTCACCATTGGGTATGTATATGGGGCACATCAGAACAGATCCATTCGGATCGGGGGTCTTCGTTTGCAAACGCGATTCTTCATAGTCTTTGTAAGTACTTAAAGGTCAATAAGACGTGCACCACGGCATACCATCCGCAAGGTAACGGTCAAGTGCAGCGAACGAATAGGACGCTAGTTGATTTACAAAAGGCTTTCGTAGATCGTCAGGCTCCCATAACGTGGGCTGATGTGTTGCCAGCACGCATGCTATCATACCGCTCCATGGTTCAATTTTCGACAGAGCAGGCGCCTTTCGCACTTACCTGTGACCGTGAAATGCGATTACCAGAGGATCGACAGGTACCTCTTGAGAAGAACCAAATACCGGTTGGTTCTTACGTCAGTGCACTGCATAATATGTGCATGGCCGTTGAAGAAGCACGAATAGACTCACAAGGAGCCCAGAAGCGCTAAAATGAACACTATGACAGACTGGTCTATGGGTGTTCATTTGGTGTCGGTGATGTCTTGTGGCTTAAGGAAGATGCGAATCCTCAAGGATTACTGTGTAAGTTAGTACTGTACTGGTCAATTCCATATACCGTCACCAGAATGCTCTCGTTTACGACCAAAGTCATTCAAAATCGAAATCTTACTTTCACAGCCGATTCCACGGTTCACTTGGATTGACTTGAACTGGGGAACAGCCCAATGGAAGATAACCGCAGAGCAGAACACCCAGGTGACGCACTGCGCTACGTGGATCCTGAGGGGGTTGAGAGATGGGTTGCGATTCCATCCATAGATGGAGAAGAAACCGCAATGCCACTGCCTTAAAACCTTCAAAATATGAGGGATCCCTTACGTTTGCGAGATGCCATTGAGCTCGCTGAGGACACCGACAAGTTTACACAGTAAGGGGCAATAAAAAGGTGGAATCAAAATTTCTCAAATTTTGCTAGTAGCCTAGAATACCAGCAGATTACACATATTACACTATGAAATTGATTAAGCATACATCGCAACTCCTCCAGCCTGGTGGTGGGTGCGGTTTCTCCTGAACAGCTAATACCACGATAATGCTACTTCCCAATGGCCGATGTTCTGTGACAGCCATGTTTCTGTGATTGCTATAATATCGGTAGACAGAACGGCTACCTGAATAATCAGTTCGTTTAGCTTCGAAAATATACTTTGGGCGTTGGTATAGAGAAATTTAAGTATGAAACAGTCGGCAGAGCCGAATTCCCTTTGTCTCGAGTATGTCAATGCTAATTTGCTGCTGCCATCATGAGAATTGGCTGGTTCCAGCGCAATGTCGCGTTTCTCTGTATCACGCGTCCCCTGTAAATAACCAGACTGTTCTCTCCAGCTGCAAGTCTCCTCTTCTTTTCTATCCCTGATTCGCAGCGTTTCAGACGTTCTGTTGGATATTAGTCTGGCTAAATAAACCTGCTTATGAGATTTGAAGGTGGGTTTTTCTCGAAAGAAGTAGCTACGCCTCTTCCTTGTTGTCCAAGATAATTTTTATAGGCCTTGGTCTCACAGTTTCTTACTTTCAATATCCTTTTTCCGAGCCTGAAGGCAGCGCGGACGGTTATCTTCTCTTTTGAATGAAGTATGTCGTTCAGCAGGTGCTGAAACATAGCAAGATCAGTGGTACCCGTTCCTTTGGGGTGTGAGCATTTGATTCAGGTAAACACTGGATAACAAGGCAATTCTCTCGGTCTAGGGCGTCCTATAATTCACTGCCGACCATATTTTCCTCTGAATGACCAGAGGGCCTCATTAGGGTTGTTTTCAACTTTATAATCGTGTTATGTTGTTAACCAATTCTATCTTGCCTATCCTTGGTATTTTCGCTCTCAATTCAATTCAATTCAATTCAATTTATTGAGGGAAATAGGCATGGGCCTTTGAGTACCCTATTTGTAACGTAAAATTAAGTGCGGTATACAGAGAAACCGTGTGGGTTGCCAAGGTACAAAAGGCGGTCATAAAATTTGACAAGTGGTGCACGACTCTCGAGGGTTAAGATAAATGCCTCATCGCTCAGGCTCGTTGCGGAACATAAAACTGTCAAGGTTCCTTTTAAAGCTTTCCAGCGATGGTGACATCACAACGTCTTCAGGGAGGGCATTCCATGGTTTAACCACTCTGACAGAGAAGGAGAACTTGCGCACATCCTGCGCCTGCTGGACACGCAGTTTCAATGGGTGACCTCGGAGATGGGTCGTGGTGGCAAATTCAAAGAAGTCCGAGAAATCCAGGCAACAATCCAATCCCTTCACAATGCGGAATGTCTGCAGGAGATCACCACGCATTTGCCTATAACTCAAAGGGAACAGATTAAGATTCATTAGGCGGGTGGGATATGGCAAGGAGCTTTGACTTCTAACCATTTTGGTGGCTTTCCTCTGGACTCTTTTCGAGGCAGTTCTGATCTTGAACTGTCCAGGGTTTCCAGGCGTGCATAGCATATTCCAAATGTGGCCTAATGAATGTTCCAAAGGTCTTAGCAAAAAGATCTTCATCGAAATCCAAAAAGGCTCGTCTGATGGCATGCAACACCGAAATTGCCCTCTTCGCCACTTTCGAGCAGTGAGACGATGGTTTTAAGGTGGTGGTCATCAGCACACCAAGGTCCTTTTGGGTTTCCACGTCTTTTAAGGCTTCACCGTTGAGAAAGTAACTTCTACTTTCAGCAGATCCAGACGGGTTGCCTAAGCGAAGTATTGTACACTTATCGACGTTGAACCGCAAAAGCCAATGATTCGACCACTCCTCCAACCGAGTTAGGTTGATCTGCAGTTTATCTTCGTCAGCAGGGCTCTGGATTACATTCCAGATTTTTAATGTCGTCGGCAAACATTGCTGCTTCACAGTCGAGATTCCTGACACAATCGTTCACGTATATTAAAAACAGTATTGGCCCTAGTACTGAACCCTGAGGAACCCCACTCGACCGCAGCAGACCTTGACCTCTCTTGGCCGATGCACACAACCTAGCGCCGACCCACGAGGAAGTTTTCGATCCACTTGAGGAGGTTACCTCTGATTCCAATTCTTTCTAGCTTGTAAAGCAGTCTCTCGTGTGGCACAGTATCGAAGGCCTTTTGAAAGTCAATGAAGGCAATGTGAACCGCGTGTCTATCTTCAAGTGCTTGGATCCACCTCTGGATCGAATACAGCAAATTCGTTGTGCATGATCTTCCTTTTCTGAACCCGTGTTGACAGCTTGATAACAAATTATGAGTCTCTAGGAATTTCACCAATTCGCTCTTGATGATCCTTTCCATAATCTTGCCAAGGATGCATGTTAAGCTTATGGGCCTGTAGTTTGTCACTGACGCCCGGCTACCGCTTTTGTACAAGGGAGTTATATGTGCCAGCTTCCAATCGAAAGGAAGTGTTCCGGAGTCAAAGGACTTTTGAAAGAGCTCTTTAGAACTGCTGGGATAGCCGGCAGAAGTTGAGTCTGAAGTTGGAACTGCCTTTGCAGGAGGCACTATTAAAGTTGCCTTGATATTACCGCTATCCAATTTGGTGGTGTTGTAGAGTTTCTCCATTGCAGATTGCAACGCGCTTGTTCCTTGGGATGCAACTACGGGCTTATTGGAGCACCAAGAATGGGAGGATGTGATTTGTGGTTTACTTTGGTCGTCGTCCATAGGATTCAGAGAATGTGTTCCTGTTATCCGGTCATTTTGGGTTTTCGCGTCCAAACATTGTGAGATGTTACAAATTAAAATGTTTGGTACTTTCGGTGCTTTGGTCACTGTCTTTTTAACTGTAATATTGCTAACCGTATTTCATCGAGTATTTTTATCTTGCAAGAGCTTCCTTAAGTCTACGAGCTAATTTTCCAGTTTTTAAATCTAAGTAAAATATGAAAACATCCCACACAAGATTTGTCCCCGTAGCCAACGGATTATGTCACTTTAAGTCACTTTAAGTCACTTTATTGAGGAAGTAGGCTTTCGCCCTTGAAATCCCTATTCACATGCAAAAATGTCAATAGTACAAACGTTTACAGTGATATATCTGACAAATGAAAATGTACGGTCATTGATATGTGTGGGCCAGGCACAACCTGCCACTGTTTACACAATCTTCATTAAATTGACAATAGAAAATGAGTATCTAGTTTGAATTTAAATGTTTCAACAGTTTCTGAAAGGACCACCTCGTCAGGGAATCCGTTCCATGCTCTAAAGACCCTCTGCGAAAAGGCATTCCGACGGACTTCCGTGTGGACAAACTTCCTCTGCAGTTTAAAGGGATGACCGCGCAGATGTTCCGTCCCAGCCAATTCGTAGAAGTCAGCAAATTCTAGGTTACAATCATGGCCTCTGACAATCCGGTAGGTTTGGATGAGGTCACCGCGTAGTTGCCTGTAATTTAGAGGAAACAAATCAAGTTCAACCAGTCTGGCTTCGTAAGGCAGATGACTAAGATTCTTGACCATCTTCGTAGCCCTCGCCTGCACTCGTTCCAGCTGTAGATAATCCATCTTAAACCACGGACGCCAGGCCTGGACGGCATATTCCAAGTGAGATCGAACAAATACCCCGTAGGTTTTTCGGAAGAGTTCCTTATCAATCTGCACAAATCCACGTCTGAGCGCAAAGTAGACCTGTGTAGCGCGTTAACTGCCTTTAAACAATGTGAAGATGGTTTAAGTGAGGAGTTTATTAGAACACCGAGGTCCTTCTGTTCCTCAACAATTGAAAGGGGCTGCCCATTGAGAATGTATTGGTAGGAATCATCCTCCTCACTGGTCCTTCTGGTACGCAGTCTTAGGACCACACACTTCCCAACGTTAAAATTTAAGAGCCAACGAGCAGACCAGCTGCTAAGACGGTTGAGATCCTCTTGAAGTGCGTGCCTATCGAAATCAGATCTGATGACCCTCCACAATTTAACATCATCTGCAAACATGATGGCGCTGCAATCCAGGTCGTCGACACAGTCGTTGATGTACACTAAGAAGAGTAACGGCCCTAATACCGAGCCTTGGGGGACACCACTTAGAACCGGAGTAGGTGTTGACTTCGAGGTATCGACGCACACAGTTTGCAATCTATCTGTAAGAAAGTCTGCGATCCATGTCAGCAGCATTCCTCTTATGCCAATTTCAGATAATTTGAAGATGAGACGTTTGTGTGGGACACTGTCAAACGCCTTCTTGAAATCAGTGTATATGACGTCAACCCTACCATTTTCGTCCAGTGCACGAGTCCACTGCTCTGTGGAGAGTAATAAACTAGAAAGACAGGAGCGATTCTGTCTGAAGCCATGCTGGAGATCTGAGAGTAATTGGTTTTCCTCAAGGAACTTCATGGTTGCCTTCTTGATTATTGATTCCATTATTTTACAGCAAATGGAGGTTAGGCTGACAGGCCGATAATTGTTGACATTAGATCGAGCACCACTCTTGTATATGGGGTATATATTTGCTGCCTTCCATTCGGATGGCAGTTTCCCTGATTCAAATGACGAATTAAATATATGCGCTAGTGGTTTGGACAGTTCGCTGGCCAGTTCTTTCAAGAACTTGGCCGGTATATCGTCCGGACCAGATGACTTCGCTTCTTTCAGATTTCGCAGTTCTCGTTCCACGAGAGGTTCCTGGAAGATTATATATTCAAGCACTGGACCGGCGTCTATAACAGCACTGTTGACGTGGTCAAGCTGAAGTTCCGGTTCTCTAGTGAAAACCGAGGCAAAAAAACCGACCTAAGTACTCGGCTTTGTCGCAATTTTCAACGACTTCAACACCATTCCCATCCATGAGTACTGCTACTGGGTCCTTGTTTTTAGTCGGCTATTGATATAATGGAATAAAATTTTGGTTTATATTCAGCCTGTTGAATAATTCTTGATTCATAGTTCTTCCTTGCCTGACGAATCATTCTTTTACAGCGTTTCTTTGATGACGAAATTCTTTGAGATGCTCTGCTGACCCTGTTTGCCTGAATACCTTCCATTTTTATTCTTCTTCTTTAGCTGCCTGTTAAGTTCTCTTGTTAACCAGGCGGGGCGACTATTCTTTTTGCACCTTCACTGGACAAAAAGCGTTCAATCAGATCGAGTGAGACTGTCTTAAATGATCGCCAGTCATCCTCTGGATTCCTTTAAGCAAACAATCCCATCTCATAGACATCAGTTCTTTCCTCATCGCGTTAAAAATCAGCCTTCCATATATTTCGCTTGCATTCCGTTCCATTCTGGCGCTGAGAATAAAGTGAGTAATCCCACATCAGCGTACTATGGTCACTCTTACCGAGGGGTGCAATAGAATACACTTCATCAATGCTAGAGAAGTCCTTCGTAAATACCAGGTCCAGGCAATTTGCTCTCTGGTTCTCTCTAAATCTCGTTGGTATGTTAACCTTCTGTACCAGAGGTTGGTCGAGAGTGAGATCCATTAGCTTGTGGCCGAAGGAAGTTGGTGCACCATCAACTGTCAGATTTACCCAGTCTACTATAGGTGCATTGAAATCTCCAGCAATAAGCACCTCCTGGTGACTTGCTACTTCCTTGAGCAAATGGAGGAGGGACTCATCAGCTGCACTTGGAATGTTCGGTGGTCTGTAGATCGTCAAGAATTGTAGGTTCTGTGAACAATCCTTTTAATCTTTATCCAGAGAAATTCATATTCAAGGAAGATGGAGTGTGCTCGTTCGACTGCCGAGATTCCTGTCCTAACATATACGGCCACTCCTCCTCCCTTTCTATTTTTCTCGGTCTTTTCGAAAAGTTGGTATCCATCTATCGAAACCTCGCTATCCGCGATTTCGGCTTTGAGCCACGTTTCCGTAATGGCAACGATATCGGGGGTTCGGTCTGATACTAATGCTTTGAGTTCATCTACTTTCGATAGGAGACTCTGAGCATTGGTATACAAACATCTCAATTTAGACTGGGTAACTCCTCCATATAGACTTCTGCGCATTTCGCGCGATTGAATACTAGAGTCTGTCATTGTTTTCCGAGATGAACTGGTGTCCATCCCGCCGACGCTGAGTTCTGATGAGTGGTCGTCATCCGAGTTCTGGAGCGCCTTCTTTTATTATTCAAGCTCTGTACAGTTGGGTACATCGTATTTAGTGTCCTCCGTCTCGGCGAGAATCCACCTTGATTATGTACGGGGTCTGCCATAAGAAAGACCTCTTTATCACTTTTATTTCCCCGTCCTTTATTTGGAGCCATTTTTCCCCCTGCTCGGTCCTCCTCTTCAGTTCTGCTCTCAGCATCCTCATTTTTGTACCTTTCCTTGGGTTCGTAATCCGGCTGAAAAAAACACATCCCTGTGTGAGCTACGGAGAGCCGTTCTCCGTTCTAGGAGGCGTGAAGCCTGAACATCATTTTTCAAGAATGATTTTTAAGAGGCCTTGGTGATGATAGTTCATGTGAAACATCCGCTTTTCCTAAACGGAATGCTTTGTGCACTGTTACGCATTCGCCATCTCGAAGAATCGAATATGAGTATTCTCGGAAAAGACTGAGGTCATGTTCTACCCTTTCCTTTGCAATCAGAGAAGTGGACTCAGGGAACCCCTTTAATAACGAGATTGCGTTTTCGGTCGAAATGTATGTTTGGTGACTTTGAGTTCAGATTTGTTGATAGAGCATCAGTATCAGGAAGAATGCTACTCTGGTCGACGATGTTATTTGCGTCAGTATGAGCAACTATTCCTAAAGTTAATGGCAAACCCCTTTTGGAACTTTGCCAATTTGTCCTGCACTTGCTCCTGTATTACCAACAGAGGATTGCACTTGAGCATCTATCGGTAAGAACGAGCTTTTTCCGGAGTTCAAACCACTTTTTGTGAAAGCTTCTTGGCCCTTTTCGACTTCGAATTCTTCGTCTTCGGTGCTTCAAATTCGACGAGCTTTTCAACTTCACCCTTTTTTGTATCATTCAGCGACGATGCCGCATATGTTTGTGTATCCAGCACATTTCTGCTTCTGTCTAGCTCGATGACAGTAGTAAGGTGCATGAGCTGGTTTGATCTCCCTTTTGAAGGAAGGAAATGCCTACTGATTTACTGAGCTCTGTAGACGCAATGTCTTTAAGCTCTACATTAGGTATTCTTGAGGAAGCTATATTTGCATACGTTATTTCTTTGGTTGGAATTCTCGTTGCTACGGGTGTTTTTTCGGGTGAACTATGAACCTTCTCTTTTGAGATCGGCCATTTCTTGTTTCAAGTTACTTATCTCTTTCTCCATCAATAAGAATTTCTGCAAGAGATTTAAACACCCCATGCACTTTTCGTCCTCGTAGGTGACATTCATTAGTGTTCCCAGGCTTTTTGCCCGCTTGGCAGGAGGAGAAGTGGTAACAGAATATCTGTCTTTGTCATCTTTTTTTGTTTGGATACAATTTTGTTTTCCAAATTGTCGTGAGGACGTAGCGCAGTGGTTATGTTCGTCGCCACATGAATCTGCGACCTGGGTTCGAGACCCGCGCCGCGAATTTTTTCCTCCGCACAGATGAGTCCTGAGCGTCTGCGTTTTCCATACCTCTTATGACTGTATTCGAATGCATTTAATTTATAAATCCTCTTAAATAACTGGGCTAGGATGCAATAGTATTCAGCAGTCAGACTTCTAATAAGCATGCAACGACTCAGCCTTTGTTGCGACTTCTCCTCCTGATGAAAGCAGATTAGAGCAGCACACCGCTGGCGTGAATTTGGAAGCAAGTGAACGCTGAAGCTTGTATTTCTCGTAGGGATAATGTCCTGGACGTGGAATAATCCTCAGTGATTGAATATTTGGATAGCCGCAGAATCGTTAAGTCCAAGAAAATATTTCCCAAATTTAGAGACTGGACAATCCACTCAAGAGTTATTCCAAATCAACGTGTCTTCTACACTAAGGTAGAGACTAAAACTTCGTAAACTCAAAGGCGCTGAAATTCGAAAGCAATTTCAAACGACGCGCCTTTGGCTGCCAAAACGCTTTTTGCGCGCTTTACTGGTCCTTGGTTGTAAGTATAAACTGATCGATGGCCAGTCGTGGATGCCAAAGCAAGATCAACAGGCCTTCCTTTAAAGGAAGTGTCATTCCTGGTAATTCTGCTAGCAAATCATTGCCTTGAGTCCATGAATTTTAAAAGCACTGCGTATGCGCATGTTCTCTTTTGTGCGTAAAACGAAAAATTCCGACTGGGTTTGGAGTATGGCGAGTATTTACAGCAATATGAGCAAAAATGCGCCTGCTCGTTCAAAAACTTTTTAAAAAAACTGTAGATAATATGCAAAATATGCAGGAATGACTCAGCCTTTCGGAGTTGTTGAAGGTCCTGGATAAGTTCAGATCTGAGCTAAGTTGTACACGTTTGATTCATTGAGTGGTTGTCCGTTTTTATTGGTGCAGAGGCTGTGTATTCAACTTGAATAAGATGATAAACAAATTCCAATTTGATGCCATTTTATGATGAATTTTGGCACGAGAAAAATTCCAGATGAGCAGGAAGCAAGTACGCACGTGCAGTTGAAACATAATTGTCCGGAACAGTCCTAGTGAAGTGCTAACGGAGTTCAAATTGCTCAAGTTGGAGAACAAATAATTGGTGGTTCCTATGCACATGACATTGACGAATACGGTGTGGCAAGCGAAGCCAAGAAAACGACCCCGGTGCTTAAATGGGTAAACGCGGGTTAGTCCAAATTTTCAATCATCCTGTTTGTGTGTAGTGTGTCGTGTCTCGTCCGCTCTTCGCTCTTCTCTTGCAGTCCAAGACTGCGAGGAAGGCAAATCTCTACACCAGGTGGCAGCTCTCAACTCCCACCACACCCGGACATCCTGCCCCCGGGCACTGAAGTCGATGGCTCCGCTATACATGACCTGAGATCCCTGTTACCCAAACTACACAGACTTGTTCTCGTGTGACAATCAATCTTTAGGTCGCACCACAGACATTCGACACTCAATCGACACGGGTACTTACAAGACCCTCTGGCAACCGCCGCATCGTATCTGCCCGCACTTCCAACAGGAAGTGAGCAATATCATTCAGTCACTGTTAAGCACGGTGGTGATCTAACCCTCCAAGTCAAACTTAGCATCACCCATTACACTGGTACCAAAGAAAGATGGAGAACATCGCTTCTGTATGGATTACTGCCACCTTACCGCGGTCACAACACGCGACTCTTTTTCCCCTGCCACGCATCGATGTCACCCTCGAAGCTCTTTTGGGGGCCCAGTGGTTTTTTACCTTAGAGGTAAAGTCTGGCTATCGGTAAGTTGAGGTCTAGCCGGCCGATCGTCCGAAGAACGTCTTCATTCTGCCTCAAAGCCTTTTCAAATTTGGAACGATACCGTTCGGGCTGTGCAACGCCTCGGCCATATTTCAATGACTGATTCAGTCAGGACTCCCGCAACTCTACCCGACTAGTAGCCTAATATACCTGGACGATATCATCGTACTAAATTCACAGACGTGCAACTTCCTCCACCACAAGGTCAACTTCGAGCTCCGAGGGTATCAACGTTTCACCTGAGAAAGTAGAAGCCATCCGAGCATATCCCACACCAAAGGCAGCCACAGAGGTCCGATTATTCATCGGTCTAGCCTCATATTACTACCGGCTCAGCGCGTCCGTTATATAACCCAACTGAGGAAAATCACCAGTTTGAATGGTCTGATTAATTTCAGCGTTCTTTCGGTGACTTGATGAACCGGTTCATTATGACACCCGTACTCATGCTCCCAACATGAGCCCCATCGTCCACACTTCATAGTAGACAGCGACACCAGCGGGTTTACCATCGGCTGGGTCCCCTTTCAAACGGACAACATGGGAAACGAGCATCTTATCCGTTACCTGAGCAAGACTCTATCCAAACCAGAGCGGAACTGCTGCATATACCGCTGCGAGCTATCAGCACTCATTTATTTCATCCAACGCTTCAAGCCTTTTCTCCTAGACAGACCCTTTATCATCAAAATGTACAACAAGGCTCTGCAATGGCTCCAGAGCATGAGGGACGTGGAAAGCAAAATAGTCAGATGGCAAACGTTCTTACAAGAATTCGACTTCACATGTGAATACCACCCCGGACCCAACCACACCAACGCCGACGCTTTATCCCGCTGCCCCCAGAACTACCTCAAACCGAGTGCGATGCAGACAACCTGGACATCGCTGTGTTCACGGTTAGCGAGGACACACGACATCATTGGGCAATCGCACAGAGTACCGACCACAACAGAGCTATTGTCTTTGATCACCAGGTACATGGCTGAAACTGACCCACGGACGCCGAAATGCGTGGCTTCTCCGAATCCGCATGCTTAATCTGCAACCAGTGGGCTTATCTACTCCTCGAGAATGACCTCCTCTTTAAATATCCAACTTTGAGGAAGGCAAACCTCTACCCCCAGTGGCAGCCCTCAACTCCACCACACCCGGACCTGCAGGACGCGAAGAATCTTAGCCATTGAGCAAAGTTTGTTTTCCTGTCACACCTTTTTAACCCAGGTTCTCGTAAACTTAATACATTCGTCTTTTTTCTTTCAATCACCAGGGGTTTTCTGTGTAACTGATCAGTATGCCTGGCCTGCAGTACCAAGAGTCTGAGTTATACCAGGGCGAGGACGAATGCAAAGACGTCACTGAGGAACATCCTGCGGTCGATGCCACAAGCCTAGCCCAAACAGTGGATACCTTCAAGTCTTCGGCCGTTACAACAAGTTTATTAGAGTAGGTAAGCTGATAATGGCGCTAGTGTTCTCGCACCAACTAGTGTCGATCGACCAATCAGAGCATTTCACCCGTGAAAATCGGTATTTCGAGGGCAGCAACCGACCAATAGTATTCAAACGTTGAAATAAACGATATATTTCAACTTCGACTCCAACTTGTCGTTTAGGCAGCAACTCCGTCGATTCGGTTGTTCTTTAAAAGTAGTAGTCCTTCTGCAGTCCAGATTCTCAATCGTCGCATAAAAATCCATGTTTTTCTCTTCCTGTAAACCCTCTCTTCCATTTCTACTGATTTCATTTTCCCAGTCACCCTCATCGATTTAACACCAGAACAGCGTTATTCTTCATCGTTGTTTTTCACATTCGATACTTTATCTTTGGTTATTATATTCTACTGTTCCAGTGTTTTTGCTCGGTTGGCGTAGTTTGTACCTCCTGTTAAAGCACACGTGTCTTTTGCCCTCGTTTACCTAACTTCTTGTAGGTCGCGGTAGTCTAGAAGCCAGCCCCGTACGTTTTCGGCCTCCAGTAACATGGAAAATGTCGAGTACATTCCTATATTCCACAAATTGTATTTGTCTATTTTTAGTTCCACTACTGACTTTAAGTTTGACTTCGCCATCGAAAAACAAGCCCAGGATTGGCAGAAATTAGACGACGAGCCAAACGAGCTGCCTGAATCGCATCATGAGGCGCCGGAGTCTCAACTATTTTTCTCTTATACCAACATTGGTGATGAGTGGTTTACCATATCTGACCCCAAAAGCATTAAGCTATCTTGGATATCCTCGCGGAAACTTGTAAAAGATGACATTCGTAAAACAGGCAAACATTTCTTTGTGGAATATGAAGAAACAACAACAAAGCTGAACATTATATTATTATTACAAACAGCAGGCTCCTGTTTTTATGACTATCATTTGTCATTGGAACAATTTTCCTGTAGCTCCATGCCTCTAACTCAATCAGGGTCGATCATCACATCGCCGCTATCTACATAAGGCAGAATTAGTTGCGAGAGGTATTCCACATAGAAAGCCTAGAGTTAAATTGGTCTCTTGTCTAATTTCGTTCATATTTTTTTCATTTTGCGGGAATGGGTCAAGAGTGGGTATAATTATCTCGTCAGTTGGCAGCCTTTCAAGCGACAAATTTACGCGCATCGTGATGGATTCGAACGCACCAGCTTGTTCATCGTGATGAACATGCGCTGAGACAGGTGACCTCATTCTCTTCCCATCCCCCCAGACGACTTCACTGTCAAAACCGGTCGGTTATCTGATTCGAGGAGGGAGGGGCCATAAATAGAGGATGGGGGACACAGAACACTGGATGCAATCATCTAGTTTAATCTGCTGGTTGAGGCGATTACCGGGGTGTAGCCGCTAGACAGAGCCTAGTTTCGCGGGGAGGAGTCGCCACCTGCAGAAGGCAAGTGATGCCACCTACTAATTCCTGCACTCTGAGTATAGATACCCATACACCCAACAGCTATTTAGTAACCATATATGCCTCATTTTTTAAGCCATTGAGCTTGTTTATCGGCTTCAAATAAGGAAAGCCTGCACATTATCGGTATAATTTACTATTCCACTAGTGATAAAAGTAAGTTTACATGGTCTGCCAAGCTTTTCGCCTCCATCATACTCATTTCACACGTCCACTGGTCTCACTTAACTTTGTCGGGGCGATCAGTCGGTTGCAGAAGTTAGGGCGCCATTTAAGCTCTGTTTTAGCTTCTAATATAACTGAT
The DNA here is from genome assembly GCA_017591395.1 of Schistocephalus solidus. Classification (NCBI taxonomy): domain Eukaryota; kingdom Metazoa; phylum Platyhelminthes; class Cestoda; order Diphyllobothriidea; family Diphyllobothriidae; genus Schistocephalus; species Schistocephalus solidus. The sequence continues at coordinate 29,374 of WEDG01003803.1, forward strand.
TCGTTTCTCATTAGCTGCTCATCGCTTCTGGGCACCCTCACCCTTTCAGTTTGCTTCTCCTTTTTACTAACACCAACACCGATTTATTTAGCTTCACAGTCTGCAGCCTAGGTTGTAAATACTGCATCTTATATTTGACAGTGGCATGCAACGATGTCCACCGGGAGCCTCGCTGCGCGGTGTGGTAACTAAACGGAATTATAGTAACGGCAGTCTGTTGTCGAATCTTTCCCACTCGCTCCTCCCTCGCCAATCTAAGGCCGGTGATAAGACAGAGTGTGGGTGACCGGATGCAAGCCTGTACGCAGTAGCTGTCAAATCTTGATAACCGATGTATGCGTACCATACATGACTTGGTCCCCGCATCATGTACTAGGTTTATACAGGGACAAAGGGGGATTGTATCTCACGTGCCTCATTGTCATAAAGGTCACATTAAGAAAGTGCCAATAAGCCTAACTTTGATTCCATCAGCCAATCAACCACATGCACACGTAGTACTGACCAAAATGAACCGATATACGTAATCAATTCCGTCCTTCTGAACTACGACTTTTAGCGGGTCATAATTGCTTCAAGCACGTCAGATGAGTGTGTTGATATATCGTTGGGGGGATTCTCCAGAATCGGGCTAACTGTCGTCGTTCATCACTGCAACGTCGTTTTGTATGACTGTAATCCTGCTTGAACTAGCAGGAGTTGATGGTATCGTTGCTTGTGCATCTCCATGCGCAAAATTCTATGGTGGCTGATCGACAGAGATCCATCCGCTCTCTTTTGATGATGGAGGGCGAATACATAAGGTCAGAGAACCATGTTTTTATGTAAGTGAACTACCTTAGCCAAGTTTAGTTGACTTTCCCACGGTCATGGGTGCATTCTCATCCGAGGCGAAATCGGTGCGCTTCAGTTTAAGGACGATTTTCAGGTACCCATGATTGGGCACATTCCTTTTTTGCACTCAACGCGCACAGCCCATCATTAAATATCTTATATGAGACCTGAACGGACCAATGTCTGATACACGCAGATCTTTGTCCAAATAGTGATATTTTGGTGGTGCTATGTAACTTGAAGCTTGTAAAACTATTCGGGTGATGATTTCTTACGTACGCTGTCTGTTCGGTAGTGATTTTTCTTCGAGATATCCATGATGATTCATTTCTTTGGGCTGACAGCCATTAATTCAAACAGATGTTTTCTGGTTAGAAATGCAGCTGGAGAGCTCCTTGGTCGTCTCAGCTTTGTTTGATAAAACACCCAATTTAGCCACCTAATTTACCCGTGGCATGACTCTATGTAGGTCTTCACAACTTGATCCTATCAATAGCGTTTTAGGGGTTAATTCGTCTGCTTCCGGGTTAAGTCCGACACGAACCGTTTGGGGCCTCCGGAGTATAAAATAAATGGCGAGGACACATTGCAACCCGTCTATCGGCTGGGAGAGATTATTTTGAACTAAAACTCGGATAATTTCGGATTCTCTTTCGAGCTCACCATCAGAGACAGTTAAAGTTCCTGCAACTGTCTCTGATGGCTCACACAATTCTCGAGCGACAGTTTTTGCCAAAGCATCGACCAACTTTGTTCTCCTCCTCAAAGATTCCCCACGAACAGAATGGAACTCTGTGGTGAAGTCCAGAAAGCAGATGGCCATCAGTAGCAGGTAGCAATGTCGTGTTCAAGGACGCCAATGATGTGAATACTTGGTCGGCACAACCACTTCCACACCAGCCTTTTGTGGATTTCGCTCCAGTGTCGCGCACACTGAAATTGCATATGATGACAATGACAAAGACCATTGTTTGAGTAATTCTCATAACTTGCTTTATCCCCTCCGTGAAGACGGGCATGAGCATGAGTTAGCCCCAATCATGGGGAAGGAGTGCATCTTCCCATGCTTATTCAATCACCTTGTGGGGCAGAATGCTGGTTCCATATATGACTTTTAGATTGCATCGTAGACGCTGTACTCTTGGGGTGTTTGTCGTTACGCCCCCCGTATTACATCGAGAATTTCTACCCGATGATGAGTCGCATTATAGTATACAATCTGTGGGGCGATAGTGCTCCGTTGCATATGAGAGGGAAGCATGCTGGGTCGGTCACTGAAGTTGGAGAAATGCTCTTCACTGTGGGACCTAGGTCGAGTGGTCTGTGCAGGCTCTTGAGGCGATCCAGTCATTGGGGCGGCGCTGGATGTGTCTGACGGACAGAGAAATTAAATCAAGGCCATTGGTTATTGCCTTCTTCATCTTGGGCTGCAATGTGAGTCCGGATTTCGCCACTCAGAGTATCAGTTGCTTTGGATTGTCATGCCTGTGGTGCGATATATTTTTAGCATGGATTGGGGGGCTCAGATGTCAGTGTGTTCGTAAAAGCGCACTGTCCGGCCTACAGTCGTGGCCCCTTTTGACATCACAAACGGATCTGTCATCATGCAGCCAGCTACGAATACATGGACTCAATAAAATTGAATGTGGCTGACGGGATGAACATTGTTGAAATACCATGTTAGAAGGTACTTGTAGCGAGGCTGAAACCAGCTTTAGCCAGGTATTTGTTTTTTATCGCACTGCCCCTAAGTGAAAACTATATAGTTTACCAACCCTACCTCTAAATTGTAATCTTGGTGGTCACTTACTGGTTTGCTTGTAAGCAGTTCATGGCCTACCCGTTGCGAGGGGGAACTGTCGTACCGTGTCTGCCAGAGTTGCATGAGCAGCTGCAACTGAGGATTAAAAAATTAATCCCCGAGTCAGGGCTTCGTGGTTCAGACTGGCATTAACCTTCCGCGTTACAGTGATGAGTACGTGCACTAAATGTCTTTGTGCCAGGGTCGAGGAATGTTCTCACATTCGAGAGCCCGATGCTAAATGCTCATTGTTGCCACTTGCACTTCTTGATCAGGTTTGTGGGGCGTGCCGGTTCCCTATAATGCCAGTGCAAAGATCGTAATGCCTGGGTCGGATATTCTTTATGATATTTCTTTGGAATTTTCAATATGGGCATGTTTCCGATAGTCTATCAGCTTCTGAGGTTTCTTCCACTGTTTACCAAGGATATGGATGCAAGCTGACTTATTGAAAAGATTCATGATCTCAATGGCACAGTGGCGTCATTGGGTCTCGTTGTAGTTTTTTAGGGCAAAAGGCGTCCCCGACCTCAACCTTCTGCGTCCTGGTAGCACTTTCGCTCTTGGCCCTCGACAACTGCTTTGTTCGCAGCGAATCGTAGGTGACCACCGTTTCACAATGGACCACTCGTGGACATGCCAGCAGGCAACCTACCACGTGGAACCCTAATGTTATCGTGTGTGCTATCACCGTAAGATTAACTAACCAAGTGCTGTGAGTTCCCCTGGTCGTAGTATAGCTTTTTACCACAAGTTAAGCTGAACACATTTGAACTCCATCTAGCACATTGAGAATGCGCTTGGAATCTTCGAAAATTTAACCCACCAAGACTGGCACCTGGAGCACCCCTCCGGTACGCATTTCGCAAACCATATGGAACAGGCTGTCCCCTAAATATGGTAAGTTCGTCTGTCCGTTGGGAAAGTTGCGCAACAGCACTCTTGCATTTTCTCTTTAAGGCCCCTTGTGAGGGACGCCTTTTTGGCCGACCACAAACGTTGTTTCTAGGTTCGGCGTCCTTGTTCAAAGCTTATGCAACTTCGCCGCGAGCACTTTCGACTCACTGACTTGCAGACACTTGACCAACTTCCATTCGCACACGCAAGTGCGTCCTGATAGCCGTAGATGCCCAAGTGCATCTCGAACACTCCTCCTCTCGGCTGACGAAGCATGGGCCACTAGACACGACACCACTCGGGTAATGCAATACACCCACTGGACAACACTCTACTTGCTCCTCAGACCTATTTAGGCAGCTGCCACAACTGCCTCATTCTCTCTCAGGCATGGCTGGACACATTCAACACCAAACCTAGCTTGGCCAGTGGCTACTGCTGCCTGAGACAACAACCCAGAGTTTTGTGCACAATAAATCCCTCATTCTGGTGCCTTCTGCCTTTTACTTACAACGGGGATTTAGCCTGAGGATTGTAGTGCTTCGAATACAACACATTCAGACGCTACACCTTCTCCCAGTGCTTCCCTAAACGCATCGGAGCTTCTCATACTTATGTGTACTCCTTACGGATGCGATCATGCCTGGTCTAGTCGGACTCGATGATGTCACGTATTGTATCTCTCCACGCGTGATGGTTTGCGGTAGCAAACCTGGATAGCTCAACTAATGCTTTTCTCCGGCGACGGACGCCGAATACCGAAGGTCCGGGCACCGCCTCCATGTCTTGCCTAACCGTGTCAAGCCAGCTTTTAGTCCATTTCTACTTCGACGCCTCCAAGTGGGCAACGGTCCTGGATCGAGAGCAGTAGACCTGAGCTTGTTAAGTCGGGCGGCGGAAGACGTGCTCTAACCACATCAGGCGTCTTTATTGGATGGTTTCAGATATCCTCGCGATATTGTCGCAGCGGTGCGGACTGCCACGTTGGAGATGCAGTCGGTGAACTTCACTCGAAGTATGGCCCGTAGACAGTAGTTTGTTAACTAGCTAAAAGTCTTCGTTCATCTTCCACGCGCAAAGCCCAACATTCACAACCGTAGAGGATGACCGACCTGACGGATTCACGGATCTTCATGGTGACGGAGATGTCGCGTCGGATCCATAGGCACTCTCTAAGGATCCAGAAAACCCGGTGAGCAGCGTCGATTCGGGAGACAATGTCTTCCTTTCTCTGTCTATTCGGCAGCATCCTCGTCCCGAAGTATTTGAAATTGCCCATTTCAAGCTGACAGTCATTAATCCCCAGGGGTGCTTTCTCTTGAGCAGCGATGCAGCTCAAAAACAATTTGGTCTTCACAATGTTTGTGGATAGGCCGATCGAGTTATCGATCTCATTCACCCGCAATACCACCAACACTTGAGGCTAGCAAGGCAGTATCATCAGTGTAGTCTAAGTCAGGCAGGCGGCGTCCAGGTGCAAATTCCACACCGTCCCTCCTAATGAGTGACTGACTACATGCATCCTTAAAACCTTTACATGTGTCGACGGTCTCTGAATTACGTTTGATTGGATCCGAAGTCATATAACCCGGTCCGATACTTGGGATTCACATGAAGCGTATGCTTGCACAACCGTTATCCCAAATACACATATAGTCAAGAAAAACAACGCGATCGGCCACGAGAAAATGTATTCAAACCTGCAAGTCATTCTCAGTGAAAAGCTGTGTATTTTAAACATCCCGTTTGGGTTGGCTAGATTCTGTTCAATCCGCTTTAATAAAGTTTTAGAACTTACCAGCTTCTCACAAACGTGGACCAAACAGATCTGATGGGGGCAATGCGGCCACAGTCAATTCGGACGCTGTCGGGCGCATGTTCATGGCCTCGGTGTGGAAAACGCGCGCACGTGCTTTTCTCCGAGATCGACTCTTCATGCGAATGCGGACATCCCCAGCAACTCAACCCAATCTAAATTGCGTTCCTAAATGGGCTTTGAAGGAGTCATTTTGCGCGCGGGTGCTAACCGCGACCTGCTTCACAACTTTATGACCAAATCAGTCCCGCAGTTAAGGCCACAATACGCCCAACCTGCATCAATTAGCAATTAGTTCGTTTATATCACCGGGAAAGTGCTCGATAAAGGCCATCAGCTCCTTAGGACCTAGCTTCATATCTACGTCCAAAAAGTCTAACTCATAGACAATAGACATGGTTGTGCTGGTTCACTCATTGCTCAAATTTTGCAGTTGGAAGCAAATTTGATCCGCTTTTTCACGTTGAGCAAATCATGTAATTCACAACCAGCTTCCTGACACCTTTCGCCGAAAATCGGTGAGAAACGTTTCCGAAAATGGGCTGGATTTTATTCCTATTAACCCAATGTCCCGACTCCTCGAGGTGCATGTTCCTTACCGGTGCAAGTATACAAATACGGGGTCTGTGACACATTCCGATGGCCATTCGTATCCGATAACAGAAAGTTCGACAGTTTTGTCTAGATTGAGTCAATGAGCCAGTAAGGCTGCCGATGCGCAAGAATTATCACGACCATCCCGTACAGTCATTGTTTAATTCAAGTGGGCGTTAAAGGGTCTCTGTTATCGCTGCTTCACCGGATCATTCTCGGTTCGTGAGGTGTCGGTGTCATAATAAAATACGAAGGCTTGTGTCCGTTGCCCACGACCGTCACTGTGATGCATAGGCGGGCGCACAGTTGACGGTACTTCAACTGGAGCGATGGACACACTCCTGATGTCTAACAAAAGAATCCGGTCGACTACACACAAGTAGCGATCGCACACAAACCCTGTATATCACTCTTATCGGCAAAGATCGCTGGGTACTACAAGAAGCAAGTGAAAGTATTGTAGGAGTAACCTTGTGTCTGTTGATATATTGGACAAGGACTTTCGAATTAATACATGTCTTCCACGGAAGGGCATCTTTAACTTCGAAGGAACGAACCGTAATACGTGCTATAGTGGAGGGACGTTCACCGGCCAGGCTTTGGGACATGCTTGCTTGGAATGGCTAACTGACAACAGTTAATAGACCGTAAAATATTTAGCTTAATCTATCGTTTTTTCAGTGTTCCTTCCTGTTATCTGTGTATTCACAAAGCAGAGGATTCAGTGGCGAATTCCCGAAAGGATATATTTAAAGTAAAAAAACATCGGTCAACTCGGACATCTAAATGCATGAAAACATTTGTGGAAGCGCTGGGAGGCGTAATTAAAACTCAAAATCTGTAGAACCGGTCTGTGTAGGCTGTGGAACAAAATGAAACTCTTGAGAGTCATTCGGGACATTTGGTTCCTCGCCTTCGGCTGCTTCTGCAGTGGAGTTGCCCTGAAAACCAGAAATGTGCCGATAAGGTTAGTTGTTAAAGAAAAAACCTGATGCGAAGAAAGCCGCTTTCCTAGCGAATCAGAGAACGAAATATGAAACGCGAATGCGGGGCCACCTAAATTATTTAGTTTCTTATGACAAGCCATAAGACGTTCATGCATAAATTTGCCTTGATATTTAAATCGGCTCTTTTGGCGCATGAAACGATGCCCCAGAGCAATCCCTCTTAATGGAAATATACTCACTGCATCGTTGAAGAAGGTTACAATCATGTCGTAGGCCGCCTGGTAAACCTGTTCATTATTGTGGTCTTGAAGTTGTTCAAGAGAGTCCAAACCGCCACAGGCCTCCAAGGACAGACAGCACTGCTCGAGCTGTCCAAATTCATGTGCAGTCTGTCAAAGAAACAAATCGTGGTTACTTCAACAACAGTCAACGACCAACTTGAAACGAAAGACTACCAACGGGATCATTTGTCAACTTTTCTCTTATTTGAGGGGATTATAATTACTAAATTACCGTTCGTGAAGCTACCAGATAAAAACGCATCTATTCCAGGTTCTTACGACACCGGTGTGGAAGTAGGAAAAAAACCGCATGTACAGACTAACCTCAAACAACCGCCGGATAGCCTCGAGCACCAGGACAAGGACACGAACGTCCGAAACTGTCAAGAGTTTGCTTAAAGCGGCCAGCACATTCTGGTTTAAGAGATATGCTCGCTGTTCAGGAGAGCCACCGTTTATCATATTACTTATGACCCAACAGGCTTCTTTTTGGATCTTGAATTCTTCCTAAAAGAAAAAAGGTCAAGTATTCAGCCAAAATGTAAACCACGTATTAAGGTATGAAATAAAGATTAACGGATTCACCTTTAGCATGAGTTCCAAAACGCGGGGGATAATTTTTGCGTCGATCACGGACTGTATTTGAGGAATACTACCAGCAGTGACGTTGCTTAACATCCAGCAGGACTCTTTAATGATGCTCGATCTGTCCGAATTGAGTAGATCATGCATGTATGCCAGAACCCCTGCATCAACGATCACTTGAGTTTGGTCATCGTCTCCCAATACCAGATTTCCGATCGCACGTAGAGCCGGTGATATCAAGCCAGGCTACCCAAGATGAAGTACAGTGGAAAATAATACAGGAAAACGGTACAGACGATTATATGATAAATATGGCGGTCAACTTAGCAATTGTGTACTAATAAACCTCTAGAAACCAAAATTATTCGGCCTAAGTCTCAAAATATCGACTTTAGCATGTGAAGCCTTATACTGAATAACCTCGAATGTCAGAAAAAAACCGTTCCTTGTGAACAAGACACCTCAGAGTAGACGAATTTGCAATTATATGTCTATCACCGCATTTGAATCCATATATCCAATACGATAACAAGTAAGCCCATTAAACTGGAGTAGGACTCTCCTATTCGGAGACCTTGTGCCAATTTACAGAAAGATTAGTTAGGTTAGAATGTTACGGGTGTATTTGCGCCTCTTGGAATTCCCCGTGAAACCGCCATTATTGCCAGGGGTGGGTTTCTACTCCCGTCTTATAAAAATAAATACTGGAGGTAAATTGTGTAAACTTAAAACTTCAACGTTATATTGCTGAAGTGGAAACTGTACTATATGAAAACCGTGAGACAATTGACGAAGGACTTAAGTACATGTTGAGGGTTAGATGAGCCCGAAAGCTTACGTAGAAACTTACTGCAACTATAAGCGCGAATCCGATATCTAAATACTTTCTAGACTTACCGTGCCAGACCCCAAGAGCTTGATTAGAGTCGGAGCGCAGTCGCTAGCGAGAATGTCATTAATGAAATCATTCGCAGAGTCACTCGCATAAGATAATGCCCAAGCAGCATCAACAACGACATCCACGCTTTTGGAGTATCCCAACAGTTTTTTTAGGATTGGAAGGAGCCTTTGTATAGTTTCGCGCGGAGGATGTGGGTTTTTATTACGACACAAGTTCGATAGCATCCATGCAATGTTTGAAACGACACCAGGGCTGTCCCACGCTCGGTCAAGAAGTCTGTAAAGGACAAGTAAATGGTAGAGCGGAAAACGAGTAATTCGAAAGGCACACTAGCAACTTTCACAATAGATGGTGTTTGCATGGGCGGTGCTGCAGATGCGTGGGAGAAAACGGGATTGATAATGGCTCGAAGGTTTTTTTTTCGGGCTGCGCAGTTTACACTAGTCAATAACTCTTGTCCTATATGCGTTTGGCAAACGCTAGACGTAAGCTCTCACGCCACGTCAACCAGTTCACCCAATCCCAGAATCCGTTGGTTGATAAGGTCAGACAACGGACTGGTGCATGGAATAGAGATAACGGGCACAAGAAACCCTCCTCACGGCACACTACCGCGTTCCTTTTTACAATAAATGACTCTCTTGAATCTATCACGACGCGCTAATTGTCATGACTTAGAAGGTTGCCAACTGACAGGAACAACCTAGGGTGAAATGGTTGCTTCTCGATGTTTTTTTGACACTGGTGAGCTACCAGTCGCCCTCACAAGCCTGGTATATGTAATGGAATCGGGTTGTGCGTGGAACACATGCGGGCTGTTTACTTTATTCATCCATTGACGCCTATGAGCATCTTTATCACGTTATCAGAGTAAGGTGGGGGAAGAGGGCAAGTGGCAGATGCCGCTAGTCCGCCATACAGCAAATTACCTCAAACACGCGTTAGTGGTGCGTCAAATCTGTAGGACACATGGTAAACGTCGACGCTTCCAATGATTGAACTGTTTTATGTACATGTTTAGAAATAATTAGGGGAACATCGGAGATAATTGCACTACAGTAGTTATAATACTCCGATTATAGTATAATCAGGGGAACTACTGGTTACTGATCTTCTTAAAGGGGGATGTTGAATCTGGGCGAGTAAATTCTGGAAAGCCGAATATCATTCTCTGCGCCTCAACGAACGAGCGGATGGTCTGGAGACGAAGACGAAACCATCCCTCGGTAGACTCACCATTGGTAACGAATAAAATAATTTGGGCATACCCCGAAAATTATGGCCTGAACAGAAGAGTTCGGCAAGTTGATAGCTTTACAAGAAACCAGCTGTGTACTACAGGCTAGTTCCTGAAGTATTTAAACGTCTCTAAAATTACCTGCAAGACATCATTTCAAGGCTTGTCATGAGCGTATTCAAGTATAGGGACAGCAGCTTAAAAGCAACACCACCAGGGAACCGCAAACCGGTTTTATGTTTAACAAAGGATTGAAAGCTTGCTGGAAAGTTCATAGCCAACATTACGGTATTTAATAAAACGGCAAACCTTAAAGGAAGAGAGGTGTTAGAACCACCGGACTCCCGAGAGATCCAAAAGCGATAAGAATAGGATATTTTACGTGCAGTCATCAGTACAATGCAGGCAAGCAGTAAACATGGGTAGCAACTGTAACAATAAATAAATTAAATAATTCTGCAGTATTCTGAATTAGTAAGTAGGTCCTTAAAGTAGTATATTCCTTCAGAATGGACTTGAGTGAAAAAGGAAACTGTTAACGAAGAAATCGTTTACTTGCACATTTGTATTTGGTGAATTCATTTGACTTAAGGACTTCAATACAAACATTGTAAGCCTATAAAATTTCCATTTCTTGAACGAATTATCGTGCTGATTTGCGCCCGAAACTCGCTCTTAAGCGATGAGAAAGCAATCATCAAATACGTCAGCACAGTATGTGCGAAGGTCGCTCATGGAGGAGATTGTACCAAATCACAAACTTTCCTGCTTTATCAAAATGGGTTTCGCAATATATGGGAAACCGAATCACTGATACAAGACGGCGGATTTGAGCGAAAACGATGAACCCCTACAGCGATCCTTAGCTTTCATGGGTTCCTAGTCAGATATGGCACACGGTCCCGCACGTAGTTTGACGGCCACTTGCGTAGAATAAGGACCAACCACCGCCAGACACGTTTTTGTGTCAAATTTTGTACCGTTGCTATTAAAGACGTAACGCATTAAAAACGAACTTATATAGGCAATGCCCCTTCGTTAGTAAGGCTTCAACTCAGTTCGAGTACACATAAGGCCAGTAATTAAACATAGTAACGACAAACCTGGCAAGTAACGGTGGTAATCGATAAAATACGTCTAAATTTGGATAAAGGCAACTGCAACTCACCGCAATGTGGGTTCCACCACGCCCATACGAATGAGCATATCTCTTTGAGAAGTACCATCGCCGGCGATGTTCCCAAGGGCCCAGATGCACTGCTCAGCAATCCGTATGTCCTTGTGAGAAAGAAGGCGTATCAGTTTTGGGGAGGCCCCACTGTCAACAACACCCTGCGTATGATGCGACTCCCCCGAGGCAATGTTGGTTAGGGCCCAAGCAGCCTCGAAAACGATCGCGTCGCTGCAGAGGGGAACGATTAGAAAAAGAAATCGACTAACGATTTGGCGTCAAGAGCAGCTGTAAGCAGACGGACAACACCACGATTGAAAAACTCATCGATGGGTGGATTCTTCGCCCGTGACAATGTTTTACGGCAAGTCTGAATGGCCTGCAGCTGAACTTCCTGACTCCGGTTCCCCATGTCCGATACAATTTTATCGTAATTGATCACTTCTGTGCCGGAAATCTATTTCGTGAGAGCAAACTACTATCATACTTGTGTTTCCTTCAGTGGCGATGTCTCGTCAACACCTTCCAAAACATTACGCCTCTTTTGTAATTGTTCATCCTTTTTGGCTTTCCGCAATTCTACAGATTGATCGATCCTTCGTCTCCGCAACTCCTGTTTAACGAGAAATTTGATTCTGAAGTAACCTTACTTCGTTGTCTTTACTCTTATTTTTGTACAGACGTGACCTATCCATCGATTGACCGAACCGCAAACTGCGCTCAACGTGTTTTGTTAAGGATTTCGTACACATTTAAACAATTTTACTCGTGTTATCGAAGTTAGTCAAAGGTGACATAGTCGCACATTTGAGCCCATTTTTCCATGATCTGAACAGAAATCTATGGGGCGTAGATCAGCAGATAGTACCTACTAGTTGTCCATGACATAACTGATGCGAAACCCACACGCGTAAATTAGCGATCTACTGCATACCAGTATTGTGGCAACTAATACAACTTTTTCTCATAAATATGCAGTTCTGGCAATCACGTTAACCCAGAAGAGCTTCTCAAAACTCTTTATATGGAACATTTAGGTGATTGTGAAGAAGCTGTCACTGTCAACAATCAACAATCAACAATCAACTGTCAACAAAAACTCAAAGCGCGTTGTTTGAAATTGGTTTCGAATTTCAAGTACCTCGAGCCTACGAGTTTTAAGTCTCTACCTCAGTGTAGAAGACACGGTGTTGGAAAATCTATTAAAGAATTGTCTTTATATTCCTCTGAGTTTATAAATTGCAACTTGGACCCTCGATCTTTGCTGCTTTCCGAAACTCACGCCGGCTGTGTGATCCCTGCATCTGCTCTCAATCGCGGAAGGGACTCAAACCAAAGGCTGAGTCCTTATATTTTCAAATTCTTATTGTTGAAAACTCAGCTGACTCTCTATTAATTTTTGTGGCAATTATAACATGCAAAACTCAAGTTCCATAAGTTTATTGTCACCAAAAAATTGGTCCACGACCAAGCTGCTTGGGACCGTCTCTCGGCGCCTCTACCCACTCGGCCATATTGGCAAGGGGATCTTGTTAAGCAAGTTAATGGACAAGCAGAAAACAATTTTTAACCATCGTTATTCTGCTATTTGTTCACCTCCCGCTAAACGGGGTAAAAAGTTCAGTAAGCAACTAATGTAGCTTACGAAGACAGAAACATGTATGGGGTGTTTCAGCCTCCAGCAGAAATTCTCAGGGATGGAGCAGGAAATAAAGGAATCTAAGACAAGAAATAGATAACTTAAAAAAATCTATATCTCGCCCAACTGCTAAAAAAACGCCCCTGTTCGTAATAAACCTACAACAAAGCAAAATTCGTATTCATTTATGGCTTCTTCCAAGCTTACATAAAAGTCACATTAAACATATCGCGACTGCTGGACCCGGTAAACCAGAGGAAATTTCGCTACTTCCGAAGGGAGCCCCATCTTGTCCTTGCGCCACTCTACCGGTACTTAGTTCGGGTAGCATCAGCACTAATCTGGCTTTACCGCCCATCGCCACATCACTGGTAGACGATGCACCAACATACGATGTTGAAGAGGTTGGCGAGTTCGTTAAGCCAAAGAAGAAAAAGGTCTAAGAAGAACAAGTCTTGCAGAGATTTGGCTCTAGCCTGCCCAACACCCAGTTCATGTGGACCTACCGGGCCAAGTGAATTGGTTACCAGTACTCACTCAGCTGAAAGATCTGAGTTACAAACGGGCCCTCGTTTGAGTCTGAAAACATAATTTAGTCATTAAAGGGGTCCCGGAGTCAGCTTCAAGTATTCCAAAGGAGCGAGTCAAACATGACTTGGATCTCCTTCAATTGTATGCAAAAAAACGATGCTAACGGACGGCGAGTCCATCCACATTCTCAAGGCATATAGAATAGGGAAAGCTCTGTCCGCACCCGAATCAAATTCTCGACCAAGACCTCTTAAAATCATCTTGGAAAACGAAGCACAGGCACAGCTCCTGCTACAGAGAAAAAGCAACCCTACGGGGCCTGCATTCTGAAGTTTTTTTCAACCGGAATACGGACTGAAGGAGAGACTAAAAAAATGAGACAGTTAATAATAGAGACTGGAAACACGAAGGACCAATGGCGAGGCACATCTCCAAATAAGAAACGGACAAATTGTTCAGAGTGAAAAGAACATTTCTTTGGCCGAAGGCATTCACTCTGACAGCCTAACTGTCCCTTCTCAGAAACCAAAAACGTGCGCGCTTAAATTATTCGTATTAAATGCCAGATCTCTGCTTAATAAGATGCCATTGCTCCAGACTCTGGCTTTTCATCCACTGCCCCGACATTGTAATAGTTACAGAGACTTGGGCAGCACCCTGTGTATCAACTCTGAACTCAATATTCAAGGGTACGACTATATTCGTAACGATCGACACGAGGGCCGTGGCGGAGGAAGCTGCATCTATATTAAGCAGCCACTTACCTTTCTGCCGTTGGATTATCGACAATTTACCGCGGTAGAAGAGAGTTGTTGGCTCCGAGTAGTTCTTAAAGATAACTACTCTTTACTCGTCGGTTGTGTCTATCGCCCCCAAACGCAAGTGGGGATTACGATCTCCGTCTCTCACAGGCATTTCATGCCGCAGTTGACCCTAAATATGAAGTACTGCTTGATTGCAGGTGACTTCAATCTCCCTGAAGTTCATTGGTTTCCACCTTCCGGTCCTGCAAAGTTCGAAAACTTGCTTGAGGCCATAGATACTGGCATGTGGGATCAGGTAGTTGATTTTTCCCACCCGAGGATCAAACATACTTGATCTTATCTTCTGCAGAGGTTGTCAGCCACTGTCAGTTTCACCTTTAGACCCACTTGGGAGTTCAGACCATGCTATAGTTGCTTTCTTCACTAGAAATCGAGGCTGATGAAACGTTTTTCAAAAAAATATAGCTTTTTTTCCACGATTTCCGATCAGCAAATATGGGGAATTACTAACACATCTTAATTCCCACGATTGGACTAACTTCTTTCTATGTTTGGATGTGAATGTTTGTACTGATACATTCTACCAAGTTCTAGGTCCACTCATTTCTCGTTTTTGTTCCTCGTAAGAAAATAATTAATGTCAAGGATGAAGTCTACCTCCCTTTACCTTTCCGCCGTAGATTGCGTAGACTCTCGCGTCGTTTTTCATCGACTAAATGACACTTCCGTCCTGCCATTGATCCAGCAAATCTTTGAACAGGCTAAGAGGCTCTCCGAAGAAAAGCGACTAGCTGAAGAGGTTAACTTTGCCGAAAACCCTTCGTACAATGTTGCAAAACTCTTTTTCGCGGACTGTAAAAATCGCAGAGAGAAAAACTCCAGTACCCTGTACTTCGAGATGCTTTTTGGAAACCCTATAGCTGACGCTAAGTTGACGGCTGATAGCTTCAATGCTTTCTTGTCTAGAACTTTCAGTGAACATTCGGTCGCCCCCTTTCCAAACGTCCGGGTTTGGACCGGTAACGTCCTCGAAAACATAACTTTTTACCCTCTGGGACGTAACCGTAGCCATTCGGCGTTCTCGCCAATCTTACAGTCCTGGACCAGATGGCGTCCCGGTCAGCGTTCTAAAGGCGGATGCAAATGATATATTTCCGTCACTTCTGTATAAGATATTCAATCTTGCTCTTGAAAGTGAAACCTTCCCTATATTTATGGAAGGAATCGCACATTTTGCCTATACCCAAACACGGCAGAACTACGTCATTTGACGACTTTAGGCCAATAAATACACTGCCAGCAGCCTCGAAGATATTAGAGACCTTGATTAAAGACAAGTTGATGCGTCACCTAACAGAGAATAACCTACTTAATGCGGCTCAGCATGGGTTTCTCGAAAAAAAGATCTTGTGACACCTGCCAGCTCTCTTACTTTGATCATGTGCTACAATCTAGAGATAGTGGTTTTGCAATTTACACCGTTTATTTCGACTTCACGAAGGCTTTTTGATCGTGTTGACCACGATCTCCTCCTGCTGAAACTTACCTCCTTCGGCATAGGTAACAAGCTTCTGAACTTAATATCCTCCTATTTGAATGATCGCGCACAACGGGTAAAAATTTCCGATGTTATCTCCAACCCCACGCACGTGAGGAGTGGCGTTATTCAGGGTAGTGTACTCGGCCCGCTTCTATTTTGCCTTTTTGTGAACGATGTTCCTGATTGTTTTCAGTATGGTAGGCCCTTTATGTACGCTGATGATTTAAAAGTTGCCTATCGTTATAAACCGGTCGATCACCACATTGTGCTTGAGCTCTTAAAAAAAGGATCTTCAAGCCTTCGCTCAGTGGTGTCGCACTTGGCGCCTTTCGCTCTCTTGGCACAAATGCTCCGTTATGGTTAGTTGTGACAACCATCAGCCCTCATCTAAGCATAGACGGTCATGACTTAAATGTGCCCGGGTTTATAACGGATCTGGGCATATCATATTCTAGTAGTCTTAATCTGTCAGAGCACTGCGCCCTGATTGTCTCTAAAGCACGCCAAACCACTGGGTTTTATTCTCAGAAATTTTTAAAACCCTCAATATTAGGACCAGCCTTTATAAAATGTATGTCAGACCTAGTCTGGAATACTGCTCGTTTCTATTTAGCCTTCTGCACGCGAGTGAACGGAGGAAGATAGAATCAGTCCAGCACTTCTTTACTAAAAGAGTTATTACTTCAGAGCACAGAAACCTGTCCTACCAACAACGCTGTGAGCTTACAAGCCTCGACCCGTTGTGGCTTCGTAGATTACAGAAGGGACTATTTTTTACTGTTCAAGCTTTTTAAACGGTTTTACCTTTAACCCCCTTACATCCCTGAGGGCAGCTCGACCACTGTCGGCGCACCAATCATAGAGATGTATTCTTATTTCTTCCTTTGGCACGCACCGTTAAATACCGTCAGTTTTTTTCGGTAAACGCTATAGCAATCTGGAATAAACTACCCAGAAGTATTAAAATTCAGGAAAACTATCCTTTGTTTTACGAGAGCTGTCACTAGTTTTTCTACATTCAGGACACCCTTCCGCGAATTTTTGGGTGCTGATTCTCTGGAAGCTCTTTTTCCGTTCTGATGGCGTCCACGGACTCTGAATCCTATGCCGGACTTCATGCTGAAGGCAATATTGCTGGCTCTGCAGTCCGTAATCGGGTTATTCCTCAGTCTACAGCTAGCAGCCGCTCGCCGGCATACTTGCTGCTAGTACAGAAGACCAGATCCACAACACCGAAAGGAGAAGTACTACACTGTGCACCTGTGTCAACACTTCCCTGTCCTAAACTTTAATCTGTTCAACAAGCTGCAGTTTTTTCTCCTGAAAATACCTTAAAGAACGATCAGGAGTTTTTTTCACTGTCAGCTGGACCCCCTACTGTATATATCCCTTTTGACCTTGCCTGTAAACTGGCAATAAATAAATAAATATAAACCTTGTAAAAACAGTTTTGTGTCTTGATTTCTCAATTCAATTAAATTTATTGAGAAAAAAGGCATGAGCCCTTGAAAGCACTGCTGGCAACGTGAAATAAAGTGCGGTATAAAACGTCACATGGGTTGAAATATTTTAAAGAGGACCATAAAATATGAAAACCGGGGCGTGAGCCTCAAAGCTTACGTTAAATTCCTCATCAATCTAAATCTCTCAAGATTCCTTTTCAATCTTTCTACTGATGTTGACATCAAAGAATCTGCGGGCAAGGCATTCCATGCCTTGACACTCTGGTCACACCCATCTGGCCTTCTCCATTTGCAGTTTTAAGGGATAATCACGGACACTGGTCGTTTTAGCAAGTTCAACGAAGTCCTCAAAATCCAGGCTATAATTTTATCACTTAATAACTTAGCATATCCCTGAGAGATCCCCGCACATTTGCTGAGCCACATTAAGAAGGTTATTCTCTGTTTGGTGACGCGTCAGCTTGTATTTGATCAAGTTCTCTTAGATCTTCGAGACTGCTGGCAGTGGCAGTGGCATACAGCCTCTTAGCCTCTTTGATGATTTGTTGGATCAAGGGCAGGACGAAAGTGTCGTTTTGTCAATGAAAACGACGGGACAGTCTACGCAGTCTACGGCAAAATGATAAAGGGAGGTACACTTAATCCTTGAGAGTAAGTATTTTCTTACGGGAACAAAACGAGAATTGAGTGAACCTGGAACATGGTACAATGTATCAATAGGAAATTCACATTCAAACATATAAAGAAGTTAGTCCAATCGTGAGGATTTAGATGTGTTAGTAATTCCGCCATATTTGCTGATCTGAAATCACGGAAAAAACTATATTTTTTGGAAAAAGTTTCATCAGCCTCGAGTTCTAGTGCAGAAAGAACTATAGCATGGTCGGAACTCCCAATTGGATATAAAGGTGACACGGACAATGGCTGACAACATCTACAGAAAATAAGATCAAGTATGTTATATCCTCGGGTGGGCAAATGAACTACCTGGTCCTATATATCAATATTTATGGCCTCAGGTACGTCTTCGAATTTTGCAGGACTGGAAGGTTGAAATCAATGAACTTCAGGAAGATTGAAGTCACCTGCAATCAAGCAGCACTTCAGATTTAAGTCATCTGCGGCATGGAATGCCTGCGAGAGATAAAGTTCATAATCTACGCTGGCATTGGGGGAGCGATAGACACAACCAACGAGTAATGAGTAGTTATATTTAAGAACAACTCGGAGACAACAGCTCTCATCTACCACGGTCAATTGCCGACTGTCCAACGGTAGAAATATAAATGGTTGCTTAACATAGATACAGTTTTCTCCGCTATGAACCTCGTGTAAATCATTACGAATGTAAGCATAGCCTAGAATATAGAGTTTGGAGTCGGATACACAGGGTGTTGCCAATGTCTCTGTAACAAGCACAATTTCGGGTGGATTAAAACCATTTTCTGGAGCAAAGACATCTTATTAAGCAGAGATCTGGCATTTAGGACGAATATTTTAAGTGGGCACATAATCAGTTTCTGACAGGGGGCAGTAAGGCGTTCAGAGTGACTGCCTTCGACAAAAGAAATGCTCTTTTAACTTGAACTAGCTCTCCGTCCCTTATTTTGAGAAGTGTCTCGCCATTGGTCCTTCTTGTTTCCAGTTCTATTATTAATAATCGCATTTTAATTTGCAACTCAGGTCTTTCAACTGAGTGAGAGTATGTAACCAGTTCACTTGGTCCGATAGGTCCAGATGAGCCTGGTGTTGGACAGGCTGTAGCCAAATCCGTTTACGACTTGGTCTTCTTAGATCATTTTCATCTTTGGCTTTTAAGACTCGCCAACCTCTTTAACATCGCGCGTTGTTGCAACGTCCAGCAAAGATGAAGCGCTGGGTTGTTAGGCTATATTATTTATAATGCTGCCTGAGCTTAGTGATAATGTTGTGGAGCAAGGACTAGATTGGACACACTTTCGAACTGGCGAACCGTCCTCTGGTTTACTGGGTTCGGTAAACGCGATGGCGTTTACGTGAGTAGTAGGTAAGCTTGAAGAGACTAAACGTGCATACGCATTTTGCTTTGCGGTAGGTATTTTATGGACAGGAGCTTTTTTAACAGGTGGACAAGAAAGAGATTTTTTGAGTGAATTATTTCTTGCCTTAGATTGCCTACCTTCTGCTCCATCCCTAAGAATTTCTGTAGGAGGCTGAAGCAATCAAAACAAGTTTCATCTTCGTAAGCTACATTAACTGAGCTATCTAGAAGTTTTGCCTGTTTAGAGGGAGGTGAACAAGTAGCAGAATAACGATAAATGCAACTATTTTCTGCTAGACGATTAATTTGTGGATCGAAACCCCTGTAAATATGGCCGAGTGGTTAGAGAGTTCAATAGATGGTCCTACGCGATTTTGTGAGGCAAATTCGAAACCAGGTCTTGGACCAGTTTTTTGTGGCAATAAACTTAAGATACCTGCGTTTTGCATACTTATGAGAATACAGAGGAAACGCAATTGATGTTAGAATCGCCACAAAATTAACAGAGTCAGTTATGATATTCAGCAATTGGAATATGAAAATATAAGGACTCAGCCTTTGGTATTAGCCAATTTCGAGATTAAAAACAGATGCAGGGAGCACACAGCCGGCGTGAGTTTCAGAAATGAGCAAAGATCGAGGCTTGCAATTCCAGTTGAGATCAATCCTGGGCAGGGAATAATCCTCAGCAGTGGAATTTTTCTTTTTTATAGCCTCAGAATCTTTACGTCCAAGTCGCAATTTATGAACTCAGGGGAATATACAGACAATTCTTTAATAATTTTCCAGCACCATGTCTTCTACACTGAAGTGGAGACTAAAAACTCGTATGCTCGAAGGACATTAAATTCGAAACCAATTTCGAAAGAAATACCAGACCAGCTTGAGGTGGACTTAAGCTTTGCTCAACGAGGTCACATTTCTCGCTATTTGGAAATGACAAAATGCTTCATTTGTCGAGATCTTACACGAATGGAGCGAAGCAATGGGTCCTTCCTATCATCAAATTGTCAACCTAATATTCACAAGTCTGGCCGTATTTCCGCTAACCTCAATACACCGGTTAACTCATCTCGTCAGATGTCAAATTCAGTCAGCCCCTCCACTCATCCTTCTACTTCGTTTCCCCACGACCGAATAATGAAATTTCCAGTGCTTTCAGACAACCTGTAATGTCCGCAACCCCGTCTCAAGCATTTATACCAGCTAACCCGTCTAAAGCAATAAGACTGACAGCTTCTCCTCTTAAACGCAGTTCTCCAGGCCTCTCCGGGAAATTTCCCGAGCCACCTCGCATAAATAACGTTCTTCAAAAACAAAATCCACAATCCTCTCAATTTAAATACAACTAATTTAACCATCCACAAAATAGCTAGTCCCATAACCCCATGGGTCATCTGATGTTCCCAATTATATCACCGAAGGCCGGTTGTCCGAAGGACGTAAATCCAAACCAGACAGTGCTGCATCTTAGAGGGGGGCTGTAAACGGACCCGAACTACCCTGTTGTTTTAACCGAGGCTCCTTCCGTTTTTGTAGACGGGATTTAACTCCGCACGTGCTAGCCGACCGGACACGCCACCGCCTCTATGATAAGTCGCTTGACATCTGTCGTCCCTTTTGTCGTTTCAACCATAACCTATCCCCGTTTATCATTATACTTACATTCGTTGTATTTATATTCCTATCGTTTCACGTATATTGTACTTATCGCCTAAAAATATTTCATATGCACATTGACTGCTATAGCGATTGCCTTGTTTTTCTCTTATTCGTTACATTGTATCGGAATGACAGACTTTTCAGAAGACGCAACGTCAAGGGATACCCTTGTGAAGATGGATACTGAATTATATCCGCGACCCTATAGTTCAGCTCCCTCCTTATCGCCGAATCGGCCGGACGCCACAGAGTCTGCCGACTAAGTAGACATAGTCGAACTGATTGCTAAAAAAGGTGAAAATGGGTTAGGAGCAAGAAGAGTTCAACGGTAAGTAACTTTCAATGCAGTACTAGAGTTTTCATATTTTTATTTTATAATATATCGTTGATTCTGTTTGATCTAGCTTTATGAAACAGCTAGTGCTTTTCGTTTCATAAAGTTATATCAAAACCTATATATCAAAAACCTATGGGTGCTGCTCGTGGCCGATTAGAATTACGTAAAGCATGTATGATGTTGTAAACGGAAAACAAATATAGTACTAACAGGAAGAGATAAAAAAATAAGTGTTGCAAATTAGTTTTAAAGCAATTTTTTTAAAAATTACAAAATTATTTATAAAAATAAAGACGCTATCCAAAAAAATTTGAAAATTACAATTACTATAAATTCGTCAATAAGTTTTAACAGTAAAAAGCTGTTTTTTAGATAATGGATAGATAAATCATCAAAGTGTGAGACCTTGTACATAGCCAGAGGACGAGAATTTAGAAGCCTTGTAGGTCAATAACCACCAGCTATAGCTTGCCTATTACCAGAAGGTGTTCTGCAAAATCAGATTATTAAATTCTTTATCTCTTTGTGCATTAAGAGGAAGCATCGTAAAGAAGACGTGAATCAAGATCGTGCGCAGGAGGTTGGCACGAAAATATCCGCATGAAAGCTCTTCTATGCAAAAATGACCATAACTTCACACAATAAAAAGGGAAGTGGTCGGCTCCGATCCCAGCGAAGTCCGATTGCCGCAAATACCACATACCACCAGTCGGTCATTTCACACAAATGGACACTAGAATGTCTGTGAAAACCTAATTATATAGTCATTTGGCACCTTTCTAAGCGATGGCTTTCAGGTCATCTCTAGTATTACTGATCTCGTACTGCAGATGGACCTGTGTTTTGCTCCCTGAGCTGGATAACATATTTCAACCTCGCCAAAAAAGTGTCAGTGTTTTTACGCAATGACTCCTCTTTATAGATTCAGTATCTCTTACACGTAGACAACATTAAATTATTGTGTTACAAGACTCGAAGCCAGCCTCTATTTCTTGTTGCGTGTTACTTCTTGCCCTATTCTTCCACGAATTACCACCCTCATTACAGGAGATCAATCTTAATCCCCTCTTGACTCCTTCGTGAACATCTTCCGTCTCTTTTCTCTACATCTAACCGCTTTCGTTTTCCCTACATGTATGCTTTCCTTTGGAATAATCTTTCACTCGAAATTTGGTCATCATCCACACTAGCGTATTTCAACTTAAAATAATGCTAACATTCTACTCTGAATGATATATAGTCATTATAGTCCGTTTATATCACCAATACTCAATGTTTTTCATTTGGAAAAGGGTCCTCATGGATTTTGAGGCGGTTCGCTTTGATGCATACTGGTTCCTTAATCCAGTAGTATGGTCCCCTGTAGAAACTATCTTCGTAGCAGTTTATTTATTTATTAATTGTTGGTTAACAGGCAAGGCCAAAAAGATTTAT
>WEDG01003805.1:0-37196 GCA_017591395.1 Schistocephalus solidus
GTGCCTTGGGGCCATTATCAGCCAACCAGCCATACACAAACCCAGGCGTTGCGGTACCCGAGCGAGCTCCTTGACTTGACGCTTTCGATCGGGAGTATTAGCTAGGTACGTAGGTGCTCAAAGTTCAGTTAACGGACTCAGTTTTCCAGTTATGCGTTTGGGCTCACTCCCGGGCTCCGCCAGCCGACGCAAGGCGGCTAAGGAGAAAGGTAGAATAACATGATCTAACAAAGGATACTGGAATTGTCATCTTTGGCTTATTAGCCGTCATCAGACCGCCAGCCGTACCCAACCCCAGACGTTGCGGGTTTTCAGGCTCAAATTCGCAAACTAATGGGCAGTGGTCTAACGATCTATTATTGAGTAGCGAGCTCCTTGTCCCTCACCTTTGGTTTATGGATTCACATGTCCCGTTGTGCCTTGGGGCTCACTCTCGAGCCACGCCAGCTGCTGCTAGGCGGCTAAGAATAATGGTAGAATAACATGACCAACAAAGACGATTGAGGCTATCTGTTGACGGCTTAAAAGCCAGAAATGGCCATTCCAGTCTCCCTTGTCTTTGAAGGTAAATTTATTCTATCTATATTATTAGCCGCCTCGAGGCGGCTTGCGTAATCTTGACCTGTTGGGCAAATTTTCACGCTCTTCCCGCTGCGCCACGAGTTTGTTTTCTTGCCGGTTCCGATCGGGAATATAAGTTATGGAGAGCAGCCGCTCAGCGATTGGTTGCAGGACTGGCATATTTCGATGTGCATTGGAGCTCACTCTCGAACGACTTCAGCAGCCGAAAGGCTGCTAATGATAATGGTAGAAAAACATAACAGTCAAAGACAAGGGAGTCTGGAATGGCCATTTCTGGCTTCTAAGCCGTCAACAGCCAGCCAGGCATACACAACCATCTGCGATACGGTGCCTAAGGCTAAAACTCGTGACCTGTTGGCAAAAGTCTCACGCTCTACCCTCTTCGTCACGAGCTCGTGGTCTTGCCAGTTACGATCGGGAATATAAGATATGGAAACCAGCCGGTCAGCGATAGGTTACAGGACACACTCGTCGTATACAGCCATAGGGCTCACTCTCTAGCCACTCCAGCAGCCGCAAGTCTGCTAAGGATAAAGGTAGAATAACATGACCTTCAATGACAAGGGTGAATGGAATGGACATTTTTGGCTTTAAAGCCGTCATCAGCCTGCCAGCCAGCCATTCACAATCCCAAGCGCTGCGGCGCATGTGGCTGGAGTTCATAAATTGTTGGGCAGACGTCAAAGGCTTTACCATATGCGCCCCGGGCTCGTTGTCTTGCCGGTTTCGACTGGAAATATAAAATATCTTAAGCAGCCGTTCAGCGATAGGTTACAGGACTGTCTCGTCCCGTTGTGCTTTGGGGCTCACTCGAGCCACGCCAGCAGCCGCGTGGCGTCTAAGGATATAGGTAGAATAACATGACCTTCAATGACATGGGAGACTGGAAAGGCAATTTCTGGCTTATAAGCCACCAACAGCCCGCGAGTTACAGACAACCCCTGACGATGAGGCATCTTTGGCTCCAACTCCTGACCGTTTGGGCAAAAGTCAAAGTCTTTACCCACTGCGCAACGGGCTTGTTATCTTGCTGGTTTCGATTGGAAATATAAGATATGGTAAGCAGCCGCTCAGCGATAGGTTAAAGGACTGACACGTTTTGTTTAGCCATGGGGCTCACTCTCGAGCAATGCCAGCAGCCGCGAGGCGGCTAAGGATATAGGTAGAATAAAATGACCTTCAAAGACAAGGGACGCTGTCAAGGCCATTTCTGCTAATAAGCTGTCAACAGTCTGCCAGCAATCCGGAACACTAGGTGAATCGGCACCAAAGGCTCGAAATCCTGACCTGTTGGGCAGAAGTCCAACGCTCTTCCCACTGCGCTACGAGCTCGTTGTCTTGCCAGTTTCGATCGAGAGTATAAGCTATGGTATATAGGTGCTCACCGTTCGGTTACAGAACTCACTCGTCCCATTGTGCCTTGGGTTCACTTTCGAAACCCGCCAGCAACCACGCGTTAGGTAAGGATATAAGCAGAATAAAATGACCGAGAAAAGACAAGGGATACTGGAATGGCCATTTCTGGCTTATTAGCCGTCATCAGCCAGCCATGCGCAACCCCAGGTGCTGCGGTGCCCATGGCTCGATCTCGTGACCTGTTGGGCAGAATTACAACCCTCTTCCCACCGCGCTACGAGCTCGTTGTCTTGCCGGTTTCGATCGGGAATATTAACTGCGGCAGCTGGTGGGGCTATAGAGTGAGCCCCAAGGCACAACAGAATGAGTTAGTCCTTTAACCGATCGCTGAGCGCCCAACCACCATTCTTAATATTCCCGACGCCGGATATTTGGTTAAGGGGATCGGGTCTTTAGCTCGCATGAGTTGCTGGCGGATTTTCGCTTCCGGTTTGTGAGCCATGCCAATCAAAATTTCGCTCACAAGTCTAGCAGAGTCTTCGGATACGCCAGCTAATTACTTCAGTTTTGTTTCTCATCTGCGTTTCGCAACATCGAGAGATACCATCACTTCCTCATCCGTAATTCGAAATACTCTGCAACTTTCGTACAAATTGTTCAACTTGTTGGACGTTTGGTGTGGAATCTCGGGCTACAAACTTGAGACGTTGAATCAGCTACTTGGTTAGGCCAAACGTTGGTTTGCCTCTTAGAAAGACGGTTGGCCGTAGGGGAGTTCCTGGTTTGTGGACCTTGGCAAGGCCATAGAAGCTCGAGAGTGCTGTGTCGTTTGGATTCATTTTTTGCGAGTCAATCTGCGTTATTGCTTTTGAATTCCCAAGACTTGCCAGGTCCTTGTTGCTGTTGCTTACTAGCGCCTTCGTAATGTCCTCCTCGCGAGGGATATAGGTGGTTCTATCGCCCAAAACGACCTCGACTTTGTTGACAATGTATTTGTCGGTCTTTAGTGTCTGAAGTGCTTCACTTTCTGTTTTCGAGAGGGTCCTATGTTTTTTGTGGGATATCAGTCTGGAAGATATCCGCTGTCGTAGTAGATTTATGCTTTCCTCGGTAATGGGGGCTTCACGAATGACAGAGTCCGCAGCTGCAATGAAGTCAAGTGGTTGGGCATCCATGGTATTTATCAGGAATCATTGCTCAGGTCTTGTACCTGCTCTGTTGTCACTTGCTTGGAAGGAAGGTTGTGCACGAAATTAGCAAAGCAAATGTTTGTTTTCTTTTCGCTCCACGCCTCAAGGTTTCAGAACAATCGTCTACTCAGCTCAACAATTCATACGAAAGTTGCAGGGTATTCAAATTAAGCATGAGGAAGTGAGGGTTTCTTTCGATGGGACGTCACCGTTCAGCTCCAGCCCACAACCTCTCGCATTACAAACCCCACAAACCCTGCTAGAAGAGCACTTTAACGAGGCGGACATGAAACCCAAAATAGGGTACCTTGTTGACCTTTTGAAAAACTGCTTGAACACGTTCTTTGCCTTCAATGGAACAGGGACAAACCTGAAAAACCAAGCGGCAGGGTTATAGTGGAAACGAAAGCGGCAGTGCGAACAGGTGCGCCACTTTCCCGGACCACTTGCACGGTGAAATTGTAAACAGTAGAAGGCTTGAGGTCAGTTAGGGTGTCCTCTGTCTTCTCCAGTTGGTAGCTTTTCTCACAGGTGACGTTGGATATGGTAAGCAGATATTGGGTTCGAAGTTCATTGGACAGACGACATGGTTCCTTCCAGGTCACACGGATAGAAGTGGAGTTCAGAGCTGTGGCAGTAAAATTTATCGCAATTGGTTTTTCTGCAAAAGAAACGGAAAAGTGTGGTGGTAAATATTGCGGAATTTCATGAGTTGAACGCTCTACCGATGAGCCACGGGCTCGTTCTTTTGTCGGTTGCGATCGAGAATATGATGATAGTGTGTGGCTCACCGATCTGCTTGAGAACCATGCATGTTCCGTTGTGCGCTGGAGCTCACGTTAGAGTCCTCGCAGGCGGTCGTGTAGCGACGGGAAGCATATAATTTTTAATTATAACCGACAAAGACAAGAAACACCGGAATGGCCATTTCTGGCTTATGAGCCTTCATCAGCCAGTCATACCCAATCCCAAGTGTGGACCACCTGGGTTTCGAACCCGCGACCTTTGGTTATTGAGTTTAACGCTCTACCTTTTAGCCACGGGTTTGTTCTTTTTCTGGTTGCGATCGGGAATATGATGATAGTGTTTGGCTCACCGATCTGCTTGAGGAACATTCATGTTCCGTTGTGCCCTGGAGCTCACGTTAGAGCCCTCGCAGGCGGTCGCGTAGCGACGTGAAGCATATAATTTTTAAGTAGAACCGACAAAGACAAGGGAGACCGGACTGGCCATTTCTGGCTTTTTAGCCTTCATCAGCCAATCATACCCAATCCCAAGTGTGGACCACCTGAGTTTCGAACCCGCGACATTTGGTAATTGAGTCGAACGCTCTACCATTGAGCCACGGGCTCGTTCTTTTGTCGGTTGCGATCGGGAATATGATGATAGTGTGTGGCTCAACGATCTGCTTGAGAACCATGCATGTTCCGTTGTGCGCTGGAGCTCACGTTAGAGCCCTCGCAGGCGGTCGTGTAGCGACGGGAAGCATATAATTTTTAATTAGAACCGACAAAGACAAGAAACACCGGAATGGCCATTTCTGGCTTATGAGCCTTCATCAGCCAGTCATACCCAATCCCAAGTGTGGACCACCTGGGTTTCGAACCCGCGACCTTTGGTTATTGAGTTTAACGCTCTACCTTTTAGCCACGGGTTTGTTCTTTTTCCGGTTGCGATCGGGAATATGATGATAGTGTGTGGCTCACCGATTTGCTTGAGGAACATGCATGTTCCGTTGTGCCCTTGAGCTCACGTTAGAGCCCTCGCAGGCGGTCGCGTAGCGACGTGAAGCATATAATTTTTAAGTAGAACCGACAAAGACAAGGGAGACCGGACTGGCCATTTCTGGCTTATTAGCCTTCATCAGCAGGTCATACCCCAATCGCAAGTGTGGTCCACCTGGTATTCGAACCCGCGACCTTTGGTAATTGAGTCAAACGCTCTACCATTGAGCCACGGGCTCGTTCTTTTTCGGTTACGATCGGGAATATGATGAATGTATGTGGCTAACCGCTCTGCTTGAGGAACATGCATGTTCCGTTGAGCCCTTGAGCTCACGTTAGAGCCCTCGCAGGCGGTCGCGTAGCGACGTGAAGCATATAATTTTTAAGTAGAACCGACAAAGACAAGGGAGACCGGAATGGCCATTTCTGGCTTATTAGCCTTCATCAGCCAGTCATACCCAATCCCAAGTGTGGACCACCTGGGTTTCGAACCCGCGACCTTTGGTTATTGAGTTTAACGCTCTAACTTTGATCCACGGGCTTGTTCTTTTTCTGGTTGCGATCGTGAATATGATGATAGTGTGTGGCTCACCGATCTGCTTGAGGAACATTCATGTTCCGTTGTGTCTGGAGCTCACGTTAGAGCCCTCGCAGGCGGTCGTGTAGCGAACTGAAGCATATAATTTTTAAGTTGAACCGACAAAGACAAGGGTGACCGGACTGGCCATCTCTGGCTTATTAGCCTTCGATCAGCAGGTCATACCCAATCGCAAGTGTGGACCACCTGGTATTCGAACCCGCGACCTTTGGTAATTGAGTCAAACGCTCTACCATTGAGCCACGGGCTCGTTCTTTTTCGGTTGTGATCGGGAATATGATGAATGTATGTGGCTAACCGCTCTGCTTGAGGAATATGCATGTTCCGTTGAGCCCTTGAGCTCACGTTAGAGCCCTCGCAGGCGGTCGCGTAGCGACGTGTAGCATATAATTTTTAAGTAGAACCGACAAAGACAAGGGAGAACGGAATGGCCTGTCACAATCTGGCTATCACCCCCTTTAAATACAGTGAGACGCGGTACGATACTCACCTCCGACGACGGAAGCTTGTATGCTTTTTAAACGTCAGGACAATACGCCTTTAGTCCCTGAGATCGCCTTTTCTTCTCATTTATGGCCGGGGACACGCATATTCGCTTCAATCAGCAATATATATATATATATATATATATATATATATATATATATATATATATATATATATATATATATATATATATATATATATGGAAGGAGAAGATAAGGCGATCTCTGGAGTAGAAGATATACTTGTCTGACGTTTCACACTCATACTCCAGCGCATCATCGGAGATAGAGCATAGGGGGAACTACATGGTTTAAAAAGGGTCTTTCGTGCTCACGAGCATATATATATATCATTACTGAAAAAGACTGATGAGACCGGAATGGTCATTTTAGTCTTATTTATCGAAGTCAATCAGCCATACGCAGCCCTATGTGGTGTCCCACCGGAGGTTCGAACGCTCGCCGTATTTATCAGGATTCCAACACTCTAACCACTGAGCCACGGGCTCGTTGTATTGCCGCTTTTGATCGGGAATATTAAATTTGTGGATGGCGTGACCTGCCCGTCGTCAATTTAATTGATGTAGGGCCGATTGGTTGGTGACCTCGTTCTATTATGGAACAGGGTATGAACAGGTCAAGGGTACGCCGATGGGGTCGCTGCCTTCCGGCCTGATTGCTGAGGCATTATTGCAGTGACTGGAGGCATTGAATTTCAACCACTATTGACAACGATCGTGAGTACGGCATGTTGATGATACATTTGTTATCATCAGTTGGGACAAGATGGAGGATTTCACAAATAATCTGAACTCGATATTCCCAGATATCCAGTTCACGATGTAGGAAGAAAAAGACTGACAGACAAGGACCACCCATCTCACCCCAGTTGGTTGTCAGTCCTTGTCTGTCCTGTAGCACAAACTGGTCATCTGACCATTTCATTTTCTCCTCTGTTCATTTCGTCTGATAAAGGGTTGGTGTGAACAACTTGACGATTCACGAGTACAACTCTATTTTCCGACGAACCTATCTTCTTCAATATATATATATATATTACTGAAAAAGGAGACGAGACCGGAATGGTCGTTTCAGTCTTATTAATCGAAATCAATGAGCCATACCCAATCCTATGTGGTGTCCCACCGGAGGTTCAAACGCTCGCCCTATTTATCAGAATTCCAAGGCTCTAACCACTGAGCCACGGGCTCGTTATCTTGCCGGTTTTGATCGGGAATATTACATTGGTGGATTGCGCGGCATGCCCGTCGTCACTTTAATTGAAGTAGGGCCGATTGGTTGGTGATCTTTTACTTTTATAGATCAAAACTTCCAATCGATTGATTAACTTATTTACGTATATTTTGCATCCCACTTGCGTTATAACGTCTGATTCCACACTAAATGGATATTATATGACCCACAGCAGCTGAAACCATGAAAAAAAATGATTTTAAAATCTAGTAAATTCCCATAATAAATTTATTATTGAAAAGCGGAAAAAGCAGCGGTCATTCTGACAAGCAGGATAGAATGGGCTGGGATAAGAGAAAACCGGATACAGGATAATGAAGTTTGCAAAATTGCAGTAAGGTCTACTGCACACAGATAACTCCAATAGTTAAAAACGTGATAACAATGCAGATGATAAGGAATGTGTGTCCAGTTAGAAGTGTATGATTGTATTTTTAAAATTTTCCAAGTCACATCGACACCTTTTAGTCTGAAAAATGAATGCGCCTATGGAGAATCAATGTCGTTTCAGTTCCCATCGCCTACAAATAAGGTGAGAAAAATATGCATGAGTCATTTATTGTCTGTCCAATGAAACATTGTCATTTCTCATTGCATATATTTTGCTAAATAAGGAAGCAAAAGAGACATTCACAAAAAATTATGCTTCAGCAGCGGTAAGCGCTTGGAACTATAGTGCGCTATATTATGGCTTATGTCAGAAAAATTAATTCCACTCTTATCCGAGTTTTTATATAAATGCAGACATTATTTGGCACCTGATGGATGAAGTTGGGTGACAGTGACAGTCATGAAAAATGCATCAATTCCAGACATTGGATTAAATAACAAAATCTTAAAGTGTAATTAGTGCGCTATGTTATGGCTTTTGTCAAAAAAATTAATTCCACTCAAATCCGAGTTTTTATATAAATGCAGACATTATTTGGCACCTGATGGATGCAGTTGGGTGACAGTGACAGTCATGAAAAATGCATCAATTCCAGACATTGGATTAAATAACAAAATCTTAAAATGTAATTTGTGCGCTATGTTATGGCTTATGTCATAAAAACTAATTTGACTCTAATTCGAGTTTTTATATAAATGCAGACATTATTTGGCACCTGATGGGTGAAGTTGGGTGACAGTGACAGTCATGAAAAATTCATCAATTCCAGACATTGGATTAAATTACAAAAATCTTAAAATGTAATTAGTGCGCTATGTTATGGCTTATGTCAAAACAATTAATTCCACTCTAATCCGAGTTTTTATATAAATGCAGACATTATTTGGCACCTGATGGATGAAGTTGGGTGACAGTGACAGTCATGAAAAAAATGCATCAATTCCAGACATTGGATTAAATAACAAAAATCTTAAAATGTAATTAGTGCGCTATGTTATGGCTTATGTCATAAAACTAATTTCGACTCTAATCGAGTTTTTATATAAATGCAGACATTATTTGGCACCTGATGGATGAAGTTGGGTGACAGTGACAGTCATGAAAAATGCATCAATTCCAGACATTGGATTAAATTACAAAAATCTTAAAATGTAATTAGTGCGCTATGTTATGGCTTATGTCATAAAAACTAATTCCACTCTAATCCGAATTTTTATATAAATGCAGACATTATTTGGCACCTGATGGGTGAAGTTGGGTGACAGTGACAGTCATGAAAAATGCATCAATTCCAGACATTTGATTAAATTACAAAAATCTTAAAATGTAATTAGTACGCTTTGTCATGGCTTATGTCAGAAAAATTAATTCCACTCTAATCCGAGTTTTTATATAAATGCAGACATTATTTGGCACCTGATGGGTGAAGTTGGGTGACAGTGACAGTCATGAAAAAAATGCATCAATTCCAGACATTGGATTAAATTACAAAAAAATCTTAAAATGTAATTAGTGCGCTATGTTATGGCTTATGTCATAAAAACTAATTCCACTCTAATCCGAGTTTTTTTATATAAATGCAGACATTACTTTGGCACCTGATGGGTGAAGTTGGGTGACAGTGACAGTCATGAAAAAAATGCATCAATTCCAGACATTGGATTAAATTACAAAAAAATCTTAAAAATGTAATTAGTGCGCTATGTTATGGCTTATGTCAGAAAAAAATTAATTCCACTCTAATCCGAGTTTTTGATATAAATGCAGACATTATTTGGCACCCTGATGGATGAAGTTGGGTGACAGTGACAGTCATGAAAAATGCATCAATTCCAGACATTTGATTAAATTACAAAAATCTTAAAATGTAATTGAAATTTTACCTGCGGGGGGGTATAATGCCTTTGGTAGCACATCCGCCAATAGAAACTCAAACAATGAATAACACGCTGAGTGACCTTCGAGGCAAACTACATTACCTTTGCCCGCTATGATTACTGGGCAATGTGCTACTGGTCCCTTCAATATTATAGCGGCTATTAGGTACCGTAATTGCAGCCAGGATTATCGGTGAAAATATTTTGCTGTTACTTGAAAGCATGACTCTGTATCAGACATGGAGTTTTTGTTGGCCAGAATAAAGTACTGGGAGTATGCTAAAAACCTCGGCATTCGACCGCATGTTTTTTGTAGAATTAAAGGTTAAAACAGATGACGAGGTTCCTTTTAAAATGGAAATTTGCCAAGTTGCCAGTGTGGACGTCTGAGTGATCAAAAGCAGTAAGTACTTCAGTTTTCCACTTCACTACAACATTTAGAAAGAATTTTGGGTCTCTAGGTAAGGTGTGCGTTGTTTATTGACATTCTCTACCCGAATGTATATTTCTAATTGTGCGTATTGTAATACGAACTTGCTACGGTGCCTTCCTTCCTCACGCCGAATACGGTGTTCAGTGTTCACTCGGCTGACTTATGCCGCGACGGCAGAAGAAATCAATGTACTTAGGGCATTTAAAAGGACGCAGAATTGTCATGGAACCATTAAATGTATTTTAAATTGCTTGGCTGGGTTACAGTCTATTTCCAAGTCAAAAGAATAGCCAATACATGTGCAATCCTGGAAAATGCCAACCGAAATATAAAAATGTGTTTTTTGTTTAGGTTTTTTTACTTAGGTGTGGTTGTTATGCTGATTAACGTGCAACGTAATCCCCAGATATTTCAGTCACGGTAAGATGTCAGTCTTTTGCCGAGCTCCCTTCTTTCACCTGCAAACAGGGTAGTTTGTAAAAACGACTACAAAATGAGTAAGGATTTCGCTCATTTATTTTCTGTGCCCTTATAAACTAAAAAATAAATTTATAGAACACGGGAAAAATTACGTAGGTTTGTTTTACTGAATAACGTGCAATTTATTTCCACGATACTTTAGCCACGGATATATTCCGGCATTCTGTCGAGCTTTCTTCTACCTCCTGCAAACACTACAAAATTAGCATGCATTTTTCACATTTATTATGTGTCCTAATAAACTTCATAAACTCAAGAACAAAATTATTATTTTTGCATGCGTTTGCTAGCAAATACCATTTTTTCCAATTTCATACGTAAGAAAAAGTAGCTATTGGTTTCACAAATGTTCAATTATGACTGTTTAGGGCCCTGAAATGTCGTTTATAATGCATTATATCTGTACATTGATTGATGTTGCTTGTAAATTCCATAAATTAGTCTGCATCAATTGCAACATTTTGTGAGCCCTGTGTAAAAGCTGCTTAGTAGCGCAACGTCGCTCAGGTTTACAGTTTTAACGGAAGTTAAAAGTGTTTTTCAACACCCAAATATTCACTCGCTTAAATTATAGCGTTGGAAATAAACGTTATGTGCTACCAAATCAGTACAATAATTAATGTTCTTATTCATGCTTATTTGGAGTTAATAAGAGCTTTCATACTTATTGGAATAATGCACAAACCTTAAGTAGGTTGTTTTGCAGGTTGCATTCTAGCCATATAAAAATAGCTTGCGATTCTTTTGTATGCTAAACGATATTAGGAACAAACTTAAAAATATTTTCTTTTCATAAGGAATTTTGAATTTCAATTAACATTTCGTTCGAACGAAACTAAACTGCATATATTACCGTAACGCGTAGGCGTTTGTTCCGATTTTTAAAATTTGACAATATCGAGTTTTTGAAAAATGCAACAATTTTCCTTGTTGTTCTATGTACGGTCATCGCAAATTCTCTTAAAGTCTATGTAGGGGGCCATAACGTCACTTGAGAAGAAAAAGAAGAAACGAATGGGGGTCTAAAATACGAGGTGGAACGTAGTTTTACTTATTCTGCCAGGCAGGTAAGTTGGCCTAAAATGTGATTGAACTACTTTAGTGAAAATTGTAGGAAAAGTTTGGTGAGGGACAAACCTGAAATACCAAGCGGCAGGGTTATAGTGGAAACGAAAGCGGCAGTGCGAACAGGTGCGCCACTTTCCCGGACCACTTGCACGGTGAAATTGTAAACAGTAGAAGGCTTGAGGTCAGTTAGGGTGTCCTCTGTCTTCTCCAGTTGGTAGCTTTTCTCATAGGTGACGTTGGATATGGTAAGCAGATATTGGGTTCGGAGTTCATTGGACAGACGACATGGTTCCTTCCAGGTCACACGGATAGAAGTGGAGTTCAGAGCTGTGGCAGTAAAATTTATCGCAATTGGTTCTTCTGCAAAAGAAACGGAAAAGTGTGGTGGTAAATATTGCGGAATTTCATGAGCTTCTCCAAATTAATTTGATTTGTATGTGCAGGTTAACTTGCATTGTAAGAGCACTTTAAAATTTTCCTCGAAAATATCAGCCCACTTCACAGTCAAGGACGCACGCCGTCACCACAGCGTAACATGGTGTGGACCCTTGCTGCCTCTTCCCACCCTCTCCTCAGAAGAAGAAGCTTCACTCGATGGAACACCGCCTTTCGGTTTCTCACTCGAAGCCATCATGAGAGACAGTCACAGAAAAGGCCAATAGGGACACAAGGTGCATAGTATTTATATGGATCAGTTGCCAGGCCACTACACACATAATATACTCAGCAGTGCTCGTGTCCATCGTGTCGGTAGAGGTCAGAGCTGATGCAATGAGTATCTGCCCATCCGTACCCGAGTCATTACTTGCCCTGATTTCATCACAATTAGCGGTTCAAAGCATGAAGATTACTGGGATATTTGGCTTGCTGTATCGTTGACTGGTACGCATCCACACTCTCACAACGTGGCTAGTAATGTTGTTCGGTCAAAACTACAGCACAGCATATGGAGTCAAATGGTCATTACTCTTGCTAATTGCATGTGGACCAGAGAGTCATGAGTCAAGCAGCTTAAGGCTCACACGGCTGTCACCTGTTGTGAGAATTTCGACCTTAAAGGTTTGACCAAGTACCGTCGAATGAACGGTCATCTATAAGTTAGCTCCATTTCTCCACACTGTCGGTGCATGCTCGGCCATTCATTCGTGATCTAGAAAAAAATCCCTAACATGGATTTTATACCGCATCAATGCTAATTCATCGATGGAAGGAGACCGAAAATTCAGGAATTAGTGAACGCCAAACTAGGCGCCGTTTCTCTCTTCTTCTAAAAATTTAAATGTAGGAGACTGAATCCTTATATGGGTAAATAGTCAGTTCACTCGCAAATTGGTTTTATTCAAACCACAGAACGCCGCCGGATTCATATCTTTAGCAAACATCGTCCATGCTGCCTGAGGAAATTCCATCTTTATCCTTGGCAAGAATAAAAACTTATTTCTTGTCGTAAAGCAGAGGTAGTCCACAACATTTCTGAAGGGGTTCGCTGAGGCACATCTACTTGAAAATGCAGCAAGTTTACTTGTCTTAATATACATGACCATCGCAAATCTGTTCCGCCTTCCGCCTCAGACACCAACGCCGCGCAAAACTTCACATGATCACGGTTTTCTAGCCACCTGACGGCATGCA
Source organism: Schistocephalus solidus (assembly GCA_017591395.1). Lineage (NCBI taxonomy): Eukaryota > Metazoa > Platyhelminthes > Cestoda > Diphyllobothriidea > Diphyllobothriidae > Schistocephalus > Schistocephalus solidus. The sequence goes on from WEDG01003805.1 coordinate 13,071, forward strand.
TACAGCATCTGGGTCAGCCAAGCCAATCACAGCTGTCCAAAACCTATCAGTCAGGCGGCTCTCACATGACGTTTATTCGTTCACGCCCACCTCACCCTAGCGGACAGACGCGCACGCAAGCGCAAGGCTTGTCGCGCGTCCGGATGTCTGACCGCCAATGAGATTCCCCACAGAATACACTCCTTCTGTCTCTCCCCTTCTCTTTCAATACGGAATCAGCTGTGCTGATTGCAGTGCTCTGAAAACAAACACGACTCGGACCCCTACAAATCAGCTTCTACGCTTTGCGGAATTTAAGATATTCACAGGAGCAAAAAAAGAATTTGAAGGTGGAACGTTCTTTTACTTGTTCCGCCTATCAGATCAATTGGTCTTCAAGTGAACTGGTATGTTGGTGCCAGCTATGTTTTACTCCTGCTAACACACCTACTTTGCGCCATCATCCCCTAAAACAGATAAACGCTTGTTTTTCTTCAGTAATAGGTGCAGCGTGGAACCCTCTGCATGCGGGCGTTACTCTCTCCACCGGTGTGAATTCCTTCAAGTGCAAACTTGACGCGCATAAAACGTGCCATCTGCCATCCACTGTTAACTGCATGGAATTATACTACTTATAATAATCTAGCAGAGTATCGTGTGCATTTATTTCGGCTAACCGATGGCTGCTTGATTTTCCTTTGTAATTATGTAAAGAAAGGGAACCGCCAATTATGCGACAACCACCGAGGAATCTCGCTGCTGAACATCGCCGGAAAGATCTTCTCCCGCATTCTCCACAATCGCCTGAACGCTCATCTGGAGCAAGGACTGCTTCCGGAAAGCCAATGTGGTTTCCGACGACACCAAGGAACAATCGACATTATCTTCGCCGCTCGACAGCTGCAAGAGAAGTGCCAAGAGATGCGGACTCACCTATACACTACCTTCGTGGACCTGACGAAAGCCTTTGACACGGTGAATCGCGACGAATTGTGGAAAATCATGCAGAAATTCGGCTGTCCTGAACGTTTCACGCATATTGTACGTCAGCTTCACGATGGGATGACGGCGCACGTTACAGACAACGGGACAGTATCCGAAGCTTTCGCAGTGACCAACGGAGTGAAGCAGGGTTGCGTCCTTGCACCTACCCTCTTTAGTCTCATGTTTTCTGCATCCTAACGGACGCCTACCGTGAAGAATTCCCCAGGATCCACATCGCCTACCGGATGGACGGCCGACTCCTCAACCAACGACGGATGCACTTCCGCTCGCGTGTCTCCGCAGCCACCGTCCACGAACTTCTCTTCGCTGACGACTGCGAACTCAATGCAACGACAGAAGATGAAATGCAAAGGAGCATGGACCTCTTCGCTGCTACCTTTGACAACTTCGGACTTCGCATCAACACGGAGAAAACGGTTGTGATGCGTCAGCCGCCGCCCAATACCACCTACTCCGCAGCTCACATCAATGTCAATGGCACCCAACTGAAATCTGTGGATACCTTCACCTATCTGGGCAGCAATCTCTCCCGCAGTACCAAAGTCGATGATGAGATCGCCCAACGGATTGCAAAAGCCAGCCAAGCCTTTGGACGCATGCAGGCGTGGAAGCTCCACCACTTCCACCTGAGCTGCTTTCGCAGAATACTAAAGCTGACATAGCCAGACAGTATACCGGACACGGAAGTGTTGTAGCGATCAGCACGCTGTCACGCCACATGATAATCGATGACGAGGTTGCCCAACGGATCTCCAAAGGTAGTCAGGCCTTTGGCCGGCTGCACGCCTCCGTGTGGAATCGCCACGGTATTCACCTGTACACCAAACTGAAGATGAACAAGGCCGCCGTCTTGAAGACACTCCTTTACGGAGCGAAGACCTGGACCGTTTACTTGACCGAAGCCAGGAAGCTGAATCACTTCCATATCAGCTGCCTCCGCAGAATACTGAAGCTGAGATGGCAAAAAAGGATCCCTGACACGAAAGTCCTGGAGCAGACCGGAATCCTCAGCTTCCACGCCATCCTGAGGCAAGTGCAACGGCGATAGAGTGACCACCTTGTAAGGCGGGATGACGAACGACTACCCAAAAAACGCTTCTATGGAGATGTCGCCATAGATTCTCGTCGACAAGGGGGTCAATAACGACGCTACAAAGATGCTCTAAAGACTTCCCTGAAGCAACTGCAGATCAACCCGGTGACCTGGGAGGACCTCGTCCGAAATCGACCTGCTTGGCGAAGAACAGTGAAGACAAGGGCAGCGATCTAAGAAGCCAAGAGGATTGCCGCCGCCAAGACCGAAAGAGCGGCATGAAAATCACCAGTGCCCCGGACCAACACCGCCAATGCCCAGGCCCTTCCAACATGCCCACGCTGTCAACACACCTTACGTGCGCGAATAGGCCTGGTCGGACATCTTCGGATGCAAGGCACCAACAATCTGATAATTCCAACTTCTACGTCCAATTATACCAGCACTCCTTCACACTCCTTCTCCCTCGCCCCTGGCATCAGATCCATTACTCCCACTATCATAGAGACCACATCCTTATACTCATCACCTGTTACCCCCAACACCACCGCCACCATCACTACCATCAGCCACGCGGACTCTCTCCTAAACTGTCCCCATTGCGAACGCACATTCACCTCATGCATTGGCCTGGTTGGTCACTTGCGAATCCATCGTACAGAGACTGGTGAACCAGTGCCTAGAGCACCAACACAGAGCAAAGATCACCGTCTCCACTGCCCTCACTGTCCTCGCGCATTCACTCATCGCATAGGCCTATTCGGTCACATGCGCATCCATGACAACCTGCGGTAAACCACCGGAGGCTAAGCCACATCAGCGCACACTACCTACACCAATACATAGACAAATCCCTCACTGTCATCATAACGTACCCGAAAATATAACGGTTTCCTAGAAACCGTGGCTTGGAAGGCTGCCGATCTGATGCTTACACCAGACCACGTCGTTGGCCCAGCGTATGTTCTGTGTGTGTCGAGTGGCTGACCAGTGGACTGGGAGTCAGACGGCGATGGCTTCTCCATATCTCCCTGCTTTAGTGAATACTGGTGTGTGCGTAATGGGGGCAAGGTCGTGCTGTGGCACGCGAAGACGGGTACGCCGACCCGTCAGCCAATGCGCCCACTCCCACATCAGAAAGCTGACCGGCTCGGACGGTGGTCTGATTGTGAGGATGGGGAGAGAGTGAGGTCGACAGCTCAGTGAATTTTCCTCACTATAAACAATCTGACGCGCTTAAAACTATCACAGTGCACTTAAATCCGTGGCTTGGAAGGTTGACAACTGACGTAATAAATCGGACCACGTGGTCAGCCAGGTGTGGTCGTACACCCAGGGACGTTTCCGGCCGCGCCAGCCAAATGCGCCCTCTCCCATCTTCGGTGTTCTTGACTCTATTATGGCGCCGGGTTCAGGTGGGGGAGGAGGAGAGAGTGCGGTAACGATAAGCGCCGCGGTTGGAAGGTTGCCAACTGACAATTACACTCAGACCTCGCAGTTAGTCCAATGTGTGTTGTGTGGAGTGGCAGACTGGTGGTCCGAGAGGCAGGCTGCGATGGCTCCTTAACTTGACCTCTGGCTATCTCACACATGTGAGACGTAAGCCGTTCAAACCCTGTTGTGTGAAATCCTGGTGCTCGTGTTTGGGGGGCCAGGTCGTCTACGTAGTACACATAGACGAGGTCACCAGCAGCTGCGCCCACTTGCGCATCCGACAACTGACCGGCTCGGACAGTGGTTTGAATGTTGGGTGGGGAATAAATTGAGTTTGACTGCTCAGCGCATGTTCCTCACTATACAAAATCTGACTAGCTTGAAACTATCACGGTGCGCTAAAAGCCGTGCCTTGGAAGGTCGCAAACTGACGGGATAACTCGGACCACGTGGTCAGCCCAATTTGTTCTGTGTGGAGTGGCTGATTGGCAGACTGAGAGTCAGGCTGCAATGGCTACTTCTAAATGTGGCCTTTATAGCACTCCCACTCCGTGGGATCCAAGCCAGGTGTGGTGGTAAGCCCAGGGGCGGCTCCGGCCACGCCAGCTCAGGTAGGGGAGGCGGAGAGAGTGCGGTAGCTGTAGCGCAAGGCTACTATAAATTAAAACTAATTCACGCGCAAGTCAACGTCCCTGCACCACCCTTCAGTGGAGCATACGGTGGACGTCGTCGAAACTGACCGTCGAACTATCAATTATGTAAACAAATGTTTATTTTCATTTCCCTTATGCATCAATGCCTATTCTGAGCTCTTTTTCAAGTCATTGTGAGTCCAAAGAGGTTGGCTTATCTTTCCCTTAATAAAACTGAACTGAACAGGAATTGACTAGTTGGCTTTACCTGTCAGGAAAACGAGAATGCGCAATCATCCCCTAAAACAGATAGACGCAAGTTTTTCTTCAGTAATAGTTGCAGCGTGGAACCCTCTGAACGCGGGCGTTGCTCTCTCCACCAGTGTGAATTCCTTCAAGTGCAAACTTGACGCGCATAAAGCTTGTCATCTGCCATCCACTGGCAACTGCATGGAATTATACTACTTATAATAACCTGGCAGTGTATCGTGTGCATTCATTTTGGCTAACCGATGGCTGCTCGATTTTCGTTTGTTACTATGTAAACAAAGGTATTTCAATTTCCCTTATGGATCAATGCCTTTTCTTAGCCACTTTTAAGCCATTGGGTGTCCAAAGAGCTTCACCTATCTTTTCCTTAATAAAACTGAACTGAACAGGAATTAACTAGTTGGCTTTACTTGGCAGAAAAACGCGAATGCAGGAAAATTGTGAATTACCAGGCGGCGGGGTTTTTGTGGAAGCGAAGGTGGCAGTGCAAAGAGGTGTGCCACTTTTGGAAATTGCACTCAGGGTGAAGTTGTAAATGGTAGAAGGCTTGAGATCAGTTAGGGTTACTTCCGTCTTCTCCAGTTGGTAGCTATTCTCATAGGTCACGTTGGAGATGGTAAGCAGATACTTGGCTACGAGTTCAATGGACGGACGACATGATTCCTTCCAGGTCACACGGATGGTGGAAGAGTTCAGAGCCGAGGCAGTAAACTCTGAATTAAAATTTTGTACGAAGACTTCATTGAAATGAACGGGTCATTTACAATTTCTCCCAAGATGTGTAGTCGAAAATAAGCAAACGTTTTTAAAAGAATAAATAATTCAGGAAATGAAAATAAAAATAAATCGTGAGAAAGTTATTAACAAAAGGCAAAATATAGTTTGAATATGCCTAGATAAAAAAAGACTGAGGCATTTGAACTCAACATAAAAACGACTAGTAGCAAAGAATATGATTAAAGATTTTAATTTTATCGTCAAATATTGTGGTATTTCTTGCACTTAGTGTAATTAAAAGTTATGTATCTACAGGCAGAGGTAAATCGGAACTGGAGTCTATACACATTAACTTCGAATAACTTATGCCAGAGGCCTACGCTCACGAGAGGAAGTGACTGGATTCTTTTAATGAATCTGGTGCAGTTGTGGACAAGGCATCTACGTCGGAGATACTTGGAGACCACTCCGAACTTGAATTCTGAGCTTGTAGCAGCCAATCATTCTATGGGAATTGGCCACCCTTTTAAGGTTGATTGCCTCGAAATTATTAGTAAAGGTGACAAACGCGTGAGCCTTAAGCTGATTTACTCATGACTATCTGGTCCGCATTCAAATAACTTGTCGGATGACCATCTAAATCCATATTCTGCACGGGGATTTTGCCTGAACAAAAATTACTAGCCACGTTGGGAGAGTAAAGGTGATTAACAGTCAACTTCATGCCTAGAACCGATAACCGTTATGAAATCAGGGCAAGTAATGACTTGGGTATGGATTTAAATGTACTCATTACATCAGCTATGACCCCACCCCCAGACACATTGGACACAAGCACTGCTGAGTATATTAGGTTTGTAGTGGCCTGGCGACGGAATCCTTTAAAAACTTTGCACCTTGTGTCCGTATTGGCCTTTTCTGCGGCTGTCTCTCATGATGGGTTCGAGTGAGGAACTGGAATGTCAGACCAAGAAGCTCTTGTTCCAGAGATTGCATCTATATTTTCTGACTAACCTAGACAATTCTTTCAAAAAGATGGCAAGAAAAACATTATTCATGATTCAACAGTCTTGGGTGGGGCACTACGTGAGGCTGGATATGACTGTCTGCTGATTGCTAATGAGGCAGAAATGGCCATTCAAGTCTCCCTTGCCTTTGTCGGCATTGCTGATATGCCTCGACTACTACTACTACTACTACTAGCCACTCTACTGCTGCTGGCGGTGTTCAATAATGAGCTCCAAGATAGTTCGTGATGAGTGACTTCCTTTAATGATAGGTGAACGTTCATCAGCCAGCCAATGTTCCTACTTTTTCTATGCACCTCTCAAATTACGTGTGACTGGAGCTAGGCTAGACACTCGGAAGTACTTCTTTTCAAAAAGAGTAGTCGAAGCTTTGAATAATCTTCCTCTGTATGATGTTATGTAGGAATCCCTGGAGGCTTTTAAGCGAAAATTAGATCGATATAATTTTGCGAGCTACAAATCGAGCTGAAAGCTACAAGTTAGACGTCATAAATCAGGTGTTTATACTACTACTAGCTATATTTGAGTAACATTTGTTTATGCTTTGTATTTGAATTCGAGGACTCGCACTCTCCCATAATTCCCATTCGGAAGTCTCCGAGGTCTTCCCTGCTTAAATATCGGCATACCTTGGTAACACCGTGAGCGTTCGCACTAGCCGAACCAGGCGGCCATAGTCCATGTGGTCTAAGGACGTTCTCACCTGTTTTGAACCGCAACGGACCGAGGATGATCTGGGCGAATATTTCTGCCTTGAAATCTCTCGGCGGACTCTCCAACCGGCAAGGGAGTGTCTGGCTGCATCTTCCGCACTTCAGTGATGATCCAGGTGACCTCCGCGATGCCCTCCGATGGACGCTGTTCCCAGCTGGACACTGGAGCTTTTTCACTGTCTGCTCTTTTTCAACTATGTTACACCCAGTTGGCTCAAATCAATTGACCTCGTCAACATCTCGAGATAATATTCTTTTGATACCACAACTCACGTGTACAAAAAGAGAATTCAAAGGTAACTCACCTTTATCTCCCTCGAACATACTGATACTGATACGGATACTACCAGACAAATAGGCATCATCATAATTGTAATCTGCCCCTTTCTGTGAGTTCATCTTTCGATGTAAATTCATTAGTTTCTTCGAGTGAGGAATAGGCATGCAGATATGAATCTAGAGCCGTGTTGGGCTTAAAAATCGAGAGATTTCTGTAGGAGGATATGTGATAGGTGGAACAAGATGTTTATATGCCTGACGTTTCGGTTTCGCACTCGAAGCCATCAGCAGAGAATGTGGCAGATAAGGGTGATGGAGGCGAAATGTGCGCAGTCACATGCGTCTTACAATTAACATATTTCACGATCACTGTTAAGGGGTCGTTTTTTGGTGCGATCATGAATTAGCCGTCCAAGTCCGCGTCGTTAATGATAGTGATTTCCTCATCCAATTTGGATTTTGGTGTGATAATGGCCCGGCAGTTTCGCGCGATGCCGTTGGAGGTGTTCATCACTGGCGCTTTCACCACGGGACTGACTAACTTGATCAGGCGATGCCTTGGCACAGAATATGGGAACCGGTTGTCATTGCCTTTGGTGATTGACCTCGGGCGTGATTACCAGAACTCAACCAGCATGCGGCTTCACGAAGGCGTTTCTGACTGATCGGATGGTACTCGATAAAGTTCAGTACATGTGCAGTATTTGTGGATTTCACGAAGACCAAGTGTATTGTTTGATTTCCAGGCCCAAATAGGTGCCACTAGTGGACAAACGCACAAGGTAGATTTCACGCCAGGAACGAGCTCAGACCATCTTGACAGCTAATGAGTATTCAAATCTTACAGACAAAAAACGTAGTTCTTTATAATGAAGCAAACCATTGAAACCTGACTTAGTTTGTCCAAACTAAGTGTAGAATCGTCCTCCTTGTATGTATCGCAAGTGTTATTAAACATTTTGTGCAAAAGTTAATCCGTATGTCCGCAAATTTAAAATAATCACACAGCATCTAAAAATTACCTTTATTTAAATCTGTTTACTTCCCCGAACAGCAAAGGAAAGGCTTTAGTACAGCCGACGCTCTAGCCAACTTCGCTACGTGGTCCCACGGGGAGCCGGATCAAGACTAATTTCATGGCCGTCCACTACTCAAATCTGACCGACAAAACCCGATTTCTTAATAATGAAGAAAAACATGACTTGGTGTGTCCAAACTAAGTATCACAGCGTCCTTCTTGTTAAGTATCGCACTTGTTATCAAACTTTATGTGACAGTGTTGATCTGCGTGTCCGCAAATTTAAACTAATCGTTCAGCATCTACAAATTACCTTTTTTCCATGGGAAAAGAAGTACTTGACATGTATGGGTCAAGTCTACCTTTACTTTAATCTGGTTACTTCCCGGAAAGCCTTACTCAGCAATTAACATGCATGTGCTAATTAAGTCAACGAATAGGGGCCAAGGTACAGAAAATTTGCGACTTACCAGGAGATGTAATTTGTATAGAAGTGGAAGCGACCTCAGGAACAAGTGTGCCATTGGCCCAAACAGCTTGTACGGTGAGGTTGAAAATAGTAGAAGGATCCACACCATTGATGGTGTTCCTCGTCCTCTGCAATGTAAAAGCTTCTTATATAACCGTGACCGTAGATGGTAAGGTGGTATTCCTGTTTGAATTTCTCGATAGGACGTGGTTTCCTCCAGGTCACGCGGATGGAGGTGGAGTTAATAGCCGTGGCAGTAAATTCTCCTGGAATTGGCCCTCCTGCGGAAAGTGATATTAGGAAATTCAAATATCGTCCAAAATTGTACTGCCTCCTAGCCAGCATTATTTCATTTCTAACCATTTTCATGTAACTGATACGTGATATAGCAGGTATCAATGCGTGGCTTTGCCGTGTTGGCTCATGCACAGGCGAATAGGAGTAGAAAACTGCAGCTTAAAGCACGCATTGCCTACGAATGGCGTAACAGAGTGTCTAGCAGTCCACTTTACGCTGATTATTTTAATGTGCCAAGCTGGAACAAGTTCGTAGCAGACAGCGGTCAGTGTGTACAACAGCAACTTGCCATTCCATACTATTTGTGTAGAGTTTAGGCTCTGCATCCAAACTGAAATAGTCTACTTCACGCACATTTGGATGTCATCGCTTACAGAGATCTCAAATGTTTGCGTTTACCGTACAAGTGCACACACACGTGGCTTCTGGAAATGGAGAGAATTTATCACGCTATTCTCAACGGTGATCGTTCCACAGATTTACTTTTCAGACAGTAGTTACATGGCTCCTGAAGCCGCATTTTAACATACGGACTCAGACGTGCACACCATAAATTGTAAGCTTATTTCGCTAGTGATGTAGCTATTATATAAGCGTTCTTCTCTGTGATCAAATCTACCAACTTCCGTGCCTCATTGAATAATTCTGCATTTATAAGCCTACATGTTTTTTCATATAACATGCCTAGGCGGTGGAGTGGATAAAAATGTTTACCTGCATTTGCCTGATTGATCTGTGAAACATTTGCACTCCTCAGTCAAAACCCCTTTTACTAATATGATTTGCCTCTTCAATTCAGAGAAACGACGCAACTTTGAATTAAGTTTTGTTTTGCATGTAAAGTGAAACTTCCGGTGTGTACACCCAAGCGTTTCATTTACTAAAGTTTGAAATTTGTAAAAACGTCTGCGTGCTAACTCTCTGGTATTTTTGGAATCAAGTTTGGATCTAAAAGGGAGGTGTACGTTGCAAAGCACATGGATGCACGATCAATGCGAATGTTGAGGCATTAGATGATCATCGGATTTGTGGAAGATGTTATTATCAGAGACTGTGAGAATGCAACAAGAAATGCACGATGCGGGTACTGCTGGAGGCTTAGGCAAGATTGAAGTTGACATTTTGATCGTCGGTTTCGACGATGTACCCTGTATGCTCCACAGGATGGTACTGTGAGGTCTGTGACATGCACGTGGATTACTTTTAGGTGATAGTAGACTTGCGCTGCATCTACTGCGCTCTTTCTTCACTTACCCGTGTGTCAAGAAGTACGGAGGCGGAGATTGGCGCAGTCGGCTCGCGCTGCCGAAGTAACCCCCGAACAAGCCGCCAAGACTAAATCAGCTCCCACGGAATGGGAGTGCCATCAACGATAAGAGTGGTTGGTTCCGCGTGAGCCTGCATCTAGGCGTGGCACCACGCCCCTCACCCACGTTCGGCATTTGCTATGGGATGTCAAGCCGAATAAAGCTTGCCATGCCCTGATACGGCCCCAGTGTTGGTCCAGGGTATCTACCGCACGTCCTTTCTTTTAGGCAAGTCCGAAGCCATCCCCGTTGGACAGACATGGTGAAATAATCCCGAGTTATCACATGCACAAATCGCCCTGGCCGAGACCGCACACTGTCAACACACCGTTGCATGGCGTTGATCATGCATTATCGCAAACGAAACCTCCTCACCCCACCCTGCGCCTCCATCTCTACGGCTATTTGTCTTGGTTTAACCAAAAGGCTGCTCGTTTGTCTTTGTTATTGCATTGCCTTAATCTCTGATGATGGCATTCATCTACTATTAAATAAGAGTATGGGCCTTTCCTATTCACTTCTATCCGGGAGAAATTTGGTTGTGACCAGCTTCGCCCATCTCGCAGCTGGCAGAGCTTCTCCACTCAAGAGGTAATAACCAAGGAGCCCCAACGTTTTCTGCCCAAATCTTTCCAAGAAGAAGTGGGACCGAAGAGCCTTCGTAACAGAGCTCCGGTGAATACTGATTTGGGCGAGAAATATATACATTGTTGTAACAAGAAAAATATAAAAGTTTTTACCAACAACTCCCGTAGGCACTTGCGCATGTACTTGAGTATCATTAGATAAAAAAGGACAGAATGCAAAATATTTTTTTGCGAATCTATCGAGCAGTAGCTGTATTTCGTTTGAAACACTACAGTAATAGTCGTTGGCATCAGTGGGATCCGAACTCGCGCCAGCAAAGGAAAGGCTTTAGTTCAGCCGACGCTCTAGCCAACTTCGCTACGTGGTCACACGGGAAGCCGTTAATTTTCTCACACTTGGGTCAAGTTACCCAACAAGCCTCTACTGATATCAGCAATGCAATACATGAGCCAGGGGATAAAGCACGTAAGCGTATATCAGAAGTTCATCAATGAATGGTTGCATAGATGCGGAAAAATTGCGAATTACCAGGAGAAATAGTTTGCAGGGAAGTGGACGTGACATCGGAAACAAGTGTGCCATTTGCCCAAACGGCTTGTATGGTGAGGTTGTAAATGGTGAAAGTATCCAAATCATTAACGATGATCTCCGTTTCCTGAAGTGTATACTTTTTGGTATAACCGTGACCGTAGATGGTGAGATGGTACTCGTTTCTGAAGTTGTTCATAGGATGTGGTTTCTGCCAGGTCACACGGATGGAGGTGGAGTTTATAGTCACGGCAGTAAAATGTCCTGCAATCGGCACTGTTGCAGAAAAAAATAAGAAGAGGCATTAGGGAGGACAAGTAGGGTCCGATAAATTAGTAAAGGCTCGTCTGTCATTATTTCATACGCCACAATGTACATGCGATGAATACACTAGTGAGGTTATTACTTATGGCGTAATTTTCTTTTCACTATCGATCAGTGCATGACAGTGGGACTCGCTCGTGCTTCCGATTAACAGACGGAAGCCATAGTTGTTTTTTAGCCGGATCTGTGAGCACGCCAGCGAGACATTCAAAGGTCTCATTTCAAGGAGTTCAAAGGCATTTATGGACACCTTTATGGAATTTTAAGGCCCTACGTTTTGCCTCTAGCCAACAAACGCACAAGGTACATTTCATGCCAGGACCGGATCAAGACCAATTTCATGGCCGTCCACTACTCAAATCTGACCGACAAAACCCGATTTCTTAATAATGAAGGAAAAACATGACTTGGTGTGTCCAAACTAAGTATCACAGCGTCCTTCTTGTAAAGTATCGCACTTGTTATCAAACTTTATGTGACAGTGTTGATCTGCGTGTCCGCAAATTTAAACTAATCGTTCAGCATCTACAAATTACCTTTTTTCCATGGGAAAAGAAGTACTTGACATGTATGGGTCAAGTCTACCTTTACTTTAATCTGGTTTACTTCCCGGAAAGCCTTACTCAGCAATTAACATGCATGTGCTAATTAAGTCAACGAATAGGGGCCAAGGTACAGAAAATTTGCGACTTACCAGGAGATGTAATTTGTATAGAAGTGGAAGCGACCTCAGGAACAAGTGTGCCATTGGCCCAAACAGCTTGTACGGTGAGGTTGAAAATAGTAGAAGGATCCACACCATTGATGGTGTTCCTCGTCCTCTGCAATGTAAAGCTTCTTATATAACCGTGACCGTAGATGGTAAGGTGGTATTCCTGTTTGAATTTCTCGATAGGACGTGGTTTCCTCCAGGTCACGCGGATGGAGGTGGAGTTAATAGCCGTGGCAGTAAATTCTCCTGGAATTGGCCCTCCTGCGGAAAGTGACATTAGGAAATTCAAATATCGTCCAAAATTGTACTGCCTCCTAGCCAGCATTATTTCATTTCTTACCATTTTCATTTAACTGATACGTGATATAGCAGGTATCAATGCGTGGCTTTGCCGTGTTGGCTCATGCACAGGCGAATAGGAGTAGAAAACTGCAGCTTAAAGCACGCATTGCCTACGAATGGCGTAACAGAGTGTCTAGCAGTCCACTTCACGCTGATTATTTTAATGTGCCAAGCTGGAACAAGTTCGTAGCAGACAGCGGTCAGTGTGTACAACAGCAACTTGCCATTCCATACTATTTGTGTAGAGTTTAGGCTCTGCATCCAAACTGAAATATTCTACTTCACGCACATTTGGATGTCATCGCTTACAGAGATCTCAAATGTTTGCGTTTACCGTACAAGTTTACACACACGTGGCTTCTGGAAAAATGGAGAGAATTTATCACGCTATTCTCAACGGTGATCGTTCCACAGATTTACTTTCAGACAGTAGTTACATGGCTCCTGAAGCCGCATTTTAACATACGGACTCAGACGTGCACACCATAAATTGTAAGCTTATTTCGCTAGTGATGTAGCTATTATATAAGCGTTCTTCTCTGTGATCAAATCTACCAACTTCCGTGCCTCATTGAATAATTCTGCATTTATAAGCCTACATGTTTTGTCATATAACATGCCTAGGCGGTGGAGTGGATAAAAATGTTTACCTGCATTTGCCTGATTGATCTGTGAAACATTTGCACTCCTCAGTCAAAACCCCTTTTACTAATATGATTTGCCTCTTCAATTCAGAGAAACGACGCAACTTTGAATTAAGTTTTGTTTTGCATGTAAAGTGAAACTTCCGGTGTGTACAACCATAGTGTTTCATTTACTAAAGTTTGAAATTTGTAAAAACGTCTGCGTGCTAACTCTCTGGTATTTTTGGAATCAAGTTTGGATCTAAAAGGGAGGTGTACGTTGCAAAGCACATGGATGCACGATCAATGCGAATGTTGAGGCATTAGATGATCATCGGATTTGTGGAAGATGTTATTATCAGAGACTGTGAGAATGCAACAAGAAATGCACGATGCGGGTACTGCTGGAGGCTTAGGCAAGATTGAAGTTGACATTTTGATCGTCGGTTTCGACGATGTACCCTGTATGCTCCACAGGATGGTGCTGCGAGGTCGGTGACATGCACGTGGATTACTTTTAGGTGATAGTAGACTTGCGCTGCATCTACTGCGCTCTTTCTTCACTTACCCGTGTGTCAAGAAGTACGGAGGCGGAGATTGGCGCAGTCGGCTCGCGCTGCCGAAGTAACCCCCGAACAAGCCGCCAAGACTAAATCAGCTCCCACGGAATGGGAGTGCCATCAACGATAAGAGTGGTTGGTTCCGCGTGAGCCTGCACCTAGGCGTGGCACCACGCCCCTCACCCACGTTCGGCATTTGCTATGGGATGTCAAGCCGAATAAAGCTTGCCATGCCCTGATACGGCCCCAGTGTTGGTCCAGGGTATCTACCGCACGTCCTTTCTTTTAGGCAAGTCCGAAGCCATCCCCGTTGGACAGACATGGTGAAATAATCCCGAGTTATCACATGCACAAATCGCCTGGCCGAGACCGCACACTGTCAACACACCGTTGCATGGCGTTTATCATGCATTATCGCAAACGCAAACCTCGTCATCCCACCCTGCGCCTCCATCTCTACGGCTATTTGTCTTGGTTTAACCAAAAGGCTGCTCGTTTGTCTTTGTTATTGCATTGCCTTAATCTCTGATGATGGCATTCATCTACTATTAAATAAGAGTATGGGCCTTTCCTATTCACTTCTATCCGGGAGAAATTTGGTTGTGACCAGCTCCGCCCAACTCGCAGCTGGCAGAGCTTCTCCACTCAAGAGGTGATAACCAAGGAGCCCCAACGTTTTCTGCCCAAATATTTCCAAGAAGGACTGTGACCGAAGAGCCTTGGTAACAGAGCTCCGGTGAATACTGATTTGGGCGAGAAAGATAAACATTGTTGTAACAAGAAAAATATAAAAGTTTTTACCAACAACTCCCGTAGGCACTTGCGCATGTACCCAAGTATCATTAGATAAAAAAGGACAGAATGCAAAATATTTTTTTGCGAATCTATCGAGCAGTAGCTGTATTTCGTTTAAACCACTACTGAAATAGTCGTTGGCATCAGTGGGATCCGAACTCGCGCCAGCAAAGGAAAGGCTTTAGTACAGCCGACGCTCTAGCCAACTTCGCTACGTGGTCACACGGGAAGCCGTTAATTTTCTCACACTTGGGTCAAGTTACCCAACAAGCCTCTACTGATATCAGCAATGCAATACATGAGCCAGGGATAAAGCACGTAAGCGTATATCAGAAGTTCATCAATGAATGGTTGCATAGATGCGGAAAAATTGCGAATTACCAGGAGAAATAGTTTGCAGGGACGTGGACGTGACATCGGAAACAAGTGTGCCATTTGCCCAAACGGCTTGTATGGTGAGGTTGTAAATGGTGAAAGTATCCAAATCATTAACGATGATCTCCGTTTCCTGAAGTGTATACTTTTTGGTATAACCGTGACCGTAGATGGTGAGATGGTACTCGTTTCTGAAGTTGTTCATAGGATGTGGTTTCTGCCAGGTCACACGGATGGAGGTGGAGTTTATAGTCACGGCAGTAAAATGTCCTGCAATCGGCACTGTTGCAGAAAAAATAAGAAGAGGCATTAGGGAGGACAAGTAGGGTCCGATAAATTAGTAAAGGCTCGTCTGTCATTATTTCATACGCCACAATGTACATGCGATGAATACACTAGTGAGGTTATTACTTATGGCGTAATTTTTCTTTTTCACTATCGATCAGTGCATGACAGTGGGATTCGCTCGTGCTTCCGATTACCAGACGGAAGCCATAGTTGTTTTTAGCCGGATCTGTGAGCACGCCAGCGAGACATTCAAAGGTCTCATTTCAAGGAGTTCAAAGGCATTTATGGACACCTTTATGGAATTTTTAAAGGCCCTACGTTTTGCCTCTAGCCAACAAACGCACAAGGTACATTTCATGCCAGGACCGGATCAAGACCAATTTCATGGCCGCTAGCCACGTTGTGAGGGTGTGTGTGACTACCAGTCAACGTGACAGCAGGCCAAATAGCCCAGTAATCTTCATGCCTAAAACCGATACCTGTGATGAAATCAGGGCAAGTAATGACTCGGGTACGGACGGACATGTACTCATTGCATCAGCTTTGATCTCTACCGACACGATGGACACGAGTACTGCTCAGTATATTAGGTGTGTAGTGGCCTGGCGACTGAATCCTATAAAAACTATGCACCTTGTGTCCCTATTGGCCTATTCTGCGACTCTCGCTTATGATCGGTTCGATTGAGAAAGCGAAACGTCAGTCCAATTAGCTCTTATTCCAGAGATTGCGTCTATATTTTCTGACTAACCTAGACAATTCTTTCAAAAAGATGGCAAGAAAAACATTATTCATGATTTAACAGTCTCGGGTGGGGCACTACTTGAGGTTGGATATGACTGTCTGCTGATTGCTAATGAGGCAGAAATGGCCATTCCATTCCCCCTTGCCTTTGTCGGCATAGCTCATCTGCCAATTCTACTACTACTACTACTACTACTACTACTACTACTACTACTACTACTACTCCTACTAATACTTCTACTACTACCACTACTACTACTACTACTACTACTACTACTACTACTACTACTACTACTACTACTACTACTACTCCTACTACTAGCCTCTGTACTGCTGTTGGCGGGGTTCGATAATGAGCTCCAAGACAGAGCGTGTTGAGTAACTTCCTTTAACGATAGGTGAACGTTCATCAGCCAGCCTCATCTGTGTCCAAATTTCTAATTTTCTATGCACCTCTAAAATTACGTGTGAATGGAGCTAGTCTAGACACTCGGAAGTACTTCTTCTCTAAAAGCGTAGTCAAAGCTTGGAATAATCTTCCTCCGTATGTTGTTATGTCGGAATCCCTGGAGGCTTTTAAGCGAAAGTTAGATCGATATAATTGTGCGAGCTAAAACTCGAACTGAAAGCTACAAGGAAGACGTCAGAAATAAGGTATTTATACTACTACTAGCTATATTTTAAACTAGCATCGCCAACTCTTGACAACCTTGATACTTTGCTTCGATTATGCAACCCTGACGATGGTCTGCAGGTTCAGTTGGTGATCGAGGCGGGTTCTGATGGTTTCACCTCTTTATTGGTGGATTATGCAGTCAGCAAAGTCGCATCTCGATGACCTCTACTGTCCCCTCATCGTTTCAACCTTGTTGTCCACGATGAGTTTCTCCTCTCTCACCTCCACTGATGTTTATAAACAGTAGCTCTGACTGCTATATTATCTCTCACTCGACAAGGAGAGTTCCGAACCCTCATGTGTTGTCAGCAACATCACAATTCTATCTCATTGCATCTAGCTATTAATTTTTAGTGAAGCAGTTTTTTCTCCTAGTTTTTTTTAAATTCGCGGCTCAAGGAACACAGCCTCCGATTTAACCGTAGGAGTTTTTACTGCTTCTTTTCTAGTTCACCGTATATGCCAAAGATTGTTGACTATTGTTTACAAAATGGCAAATCGTTCTGACTCGGATATGCCTACCATATTATTTATTTCTGCTGTTAATATGGGTGTTCACAAAGTGCAGCAATTATCCACTTTGTATTTATTTATACCGCGATACTAAGTTTGTAAGGATTGGGCTCTCTGGGTCTTAAAGATACCATTTATTTATTTAGTTGAGTAATATTTGTTTATGTTTATTATTTGCATTCGAGGGCTCGCACTCTCCCATAAATCCCATTCGGAGGTCCCCGAGGTCTTCCCTGCTTAACTATCGGCACACCTTGGAAACACCGTAAGCGTTCGCATCAGCCGAACCTGGTGGACATAGTCCATGCGGTCTAAGAACGTTCTCCTGGTTTGAACCGCAATGGACCGAGGATGATCTGGGCAAATATTTCTGCCTTGAAATCACTCGGCGGACGCTGCAACCAGCAAGGGAGTGTCTGGCTGCATCTTCCGCACTTTGTTGATGATCCAGGTGACCTCTGCGATGCCCCCCGCTGGACACTGCCCCAAGGGCGACAGTTTTTTTCTTCTAAATATCACTGGGAGTTTTTGTCCCTGTGTGCTCATTTTGAACTATGTTCCACCCAGTTGGCAGATATCAATTGACCTCGTCAACATCCCGTGATACGATTTTTTTGATACCACAACTCGCATGTACAAAAAGAGAATTCAAAGGTAACTCACCTATATCTCCCTCAAATATACTGATGCTTATACGGATACTACCGGAAAAATAGGCATCATCATAATTGTAATCTGCCCCTTTCTGAGAAATCATCTCTCACTGTAAATTCACTACTTTCTTCGAGTGAGGAATAGGCATGCAGATATGAATCTAGAGCCGTGTTGGGCTTAAAAATCGAGAAATTTCTGTATGAGGATATGTGATCGGTGGAACAAGATGTTTATATGCCTGACGTTTCGGTTTCTCACTCGAAGCCATCAGCAGAGAATGTGGCAGATAAGGGTGATGGAGGCGAAATGTGCGCAGTCACATGCGTCTTACAATTAACATATTTCACGATCACTGTTAGGGGTCGTTTTTTGGTGCGATCATGAATTAGCCGTCCAAGTCCGCGTCGTTAATGAAAGTGATTTCATCATCCAATTTGGATTTTGGTGTGATAATGGCCCGGCAGTTTCGCGCGATGCCGTTGGAGGTGTTCATCACTGGCGCTTTCACCACGGGACTGACTAACTTGATCAGGCGATGCCTTGGCACAGAATATGGGAACCGGTGGTCATTGCCTTTGGTGATTGACCTCGGGCTTGATTACCATGACTCAACCAGCATGCGGCTTCACGAAGGCGTTTCTGACTGATCGGATGGTTCTCGATAAAGTTCAGTACTTGTGTCGTATTTGTGGATTTCACGAACACCAAGTTTATTGTTGGATTTCCAGGCCCAAATAGGTGCCACTAGCGGACAAACGCACAAGGTAGATTTCATACCAGGACCGAGCTCAGACCACTTTGACAGCCAATGAGTACTAAATCTGACAGACAAAAACTGAGTTCTTAATAATGAAGCAAAAAATTAAAACATGACATAGTTTGTCCAAAATAAGTGTTACAGCGTCATCCTTGTTGATCTGTGTGTCCGAAAATTCAAACTAATCGTACAGCATCTACAAATTAGCTTTTTTCATGGGAGAAAAAGTACTTGACATGTATGGGTCAAAGTCTACCTTTACTTTAATCTGTTTACTTCCCGGAAACCCTAAATCAGCAACCAACATGAATGTGCTAATTAAGTCAACGAATGGGGGCCTAGGTACAGAAAAGTTGAAACTTACCAGGAGATGTAATTTGTATGGAAGTGGAAGCGACATCAGGAATAAGTGTGCCATTGGCCCAAACAGCTTGTACAGTGAGGTTGAAAATAGTAGAAGGATCCACACCATTGATGGTGTTCCTCGTTTTCTGCAATGTAAACCTTCTTATATAACCGTGACCGTAGACGGTAAGGTGGTATTCCTGTTTGAATTTCTCGATAGGACGTGGTTTCCTCCAGGTCACCCGGATGGAGGTGGAGTTAATAGCCGTGGCAGTAAATTCTCCTGGAATTGGCCCTCCTGCGGAAAGTGACATTAGGAAATTCAAACATCGTCCAAAATTGTACTGCCTCCTAGCCAGCATTATTTCATTTCTTACCATTTTCATACAATTGATACGTGATATAGTAGGTATCAATGCGTGGCTACGCTGTGCTGACTCATGCACAGGCGAATAGGAGTAGCAAACTCCAACTGAAAGCACGCATCGCCTACGAGTGGCGTAACAGTGTGCCTAGCAGGCTGCTTCGCGCTGATGCTTTTAATGTGGGCAATCAGGAACAAGTTCGTAGAGGACAACGGTCAGTGTGTACAACCGCAACTTGCCATTCCATACTATTTGTGTAGAGTTTAGGCTCTGCATCCGAATTGAAATAGTCTACTTCACGCACATTTGGATGTCAGCGCTAACAGAGATCTCAAATGATTGCATTTACCATACAAATGCACACACACGTGGCTTCTGGCAATATGGAGAGAATTGAACACGTTCTTCGCTACGGTGATCGCTCAAGAGATTTACTTTTCGGAAAGTTGTTACATGGCTCCTGAAGCCGCATTGTAATATACGGACCCAGACGTGCGCACCATAAATTGTAAGCTTATTTCGCTATTGATGTAACTATTATATACGCGTTCTTCTGTGTGATCCTAACCATTTTCCTGGCCTTATTCTGCATTTATAAGCCTGCATGTTTTGTCATATACCGTGCCTAGGCGATGGAGTGGATACAAATTTTATACTGCATTTGTCTGATTGACCTGTGAAACTATCGCACTCCTCAGTCTAAACCCCTTACCTTGCCTCTTAAATTCAGAGAAACGACGCAACTCAGAATTAAGTTTTGTTTTGCATGAAAAGTGAAACTTCCGGTGTGTACACCCAGAGCGTTTTATTTGCTGCAGTTCGAAATTTGTAAAAACATCTGCGTGCTGACTCACTGGTATTTTTGGAATCAAGGTTGGGTCGATAAGCGAGGTGTACGTTGCCAAAGTACATGGACGCACGATCAATGCGAATGTTGAGGCATTAGATGACCATCGGATTTGTGGAAGATGTTATTATCAGGGACTGTGAGAATGCAACAAGAAATGCGCAGTGCGGGAACTGCTGGAGACTTGGGCAAGTTTGAAGTCGACATTTTGATCGTCGGTTTCGACGATGTACACTGTATGCTCCACAGGATGGTGCTGCGAGGTCAGTGACACGCGCGTGGATTACTTTTAGGTGATAGTGAACTTGCGCTGCATCTACCGCGCTCTCTCTTCCCTTACCCGTGTGTCAAGAAGTACGGAGGCGGAGATTGGCGCAGTCGGCTGGCGCTGCCGGAGAAACCCCCAACCGTGCCGCCAAGACTAAATCAGCTCCCACGGAATGGGAGTGTCATCAACGATAAGAGTGGCTGGTTCCGCGTGAGCCTGCACCTATGCGCAGCACCACGCCCCTTACACACGTTCGGCATTTGCTATGGGATCTCAAGCCGAATCAAGCTTGCCATACGGCCCCAGTGTTGGTCCAGGGTATCTACCGCACGTCCGTTCTTTTAGGCAAGTCCGAAGCCATCTCCGTTGGACAGACATGTTGACATAATCGCGAGTTATCACATGCACCAATCGCCCGGCCGAGACCGCACACTGTCAACGCGCCGTTGCATGGCGTTGATCATGCATTATCGCGAACGCAACCTCCTCATCTCACCCTGCGCCTCCATCTCTACGGCTATTTGTCTTGGTTTAACTAAAAGGCTGCTCGTTTGTATTTGTTGTGGCATTGCCTCAGTCTCTGATGATGGCCTTCACCTTCTTTGAAATAAGAACGTGGGCCTTCAGCTATTCACTTCTATTTGGAAGAAATTTGGTTGTGACCGGCTTCGCCCATCTCGCAGCTGGCAGAGGTTCTCCACTCAAGAGGTGATAACCAAGGAGCCCCAACGTTTTCTGCCCAAATCTTTCCAAGAAGGACTGGAACCGAAGAGCCTTCATAACAGAGCTCCGGTGAATACTGATTAGGGCGAGAAAGAAATACATTGTTGTTACAAGCAAAATATAAAAGTTTTTACCAACAACTCCCGTAGGCACTTGCGCATGTACCCGAGTGTCATTAGATAAAAAAGGACAGAATGCGAAATATATTTTTCGAATATATCGAGCGGTAGCTGTATTTAGTTTGACCAACTACTGATATAGTCGTCGGCATCGGTGGGATCCGAACTCACGCCAGCAAGGGAAAGGCTTTAGTACAGCTGACGCTCTAGCCAACTTCGCTACGTGGTCCCACGGGGAGCCGTTAATTTTCTCACATTTGGGTCAAGTTACCTAACAAGCCTCTACTGATATCAGCAATGCAATACATGAGCCAGGGGATAAAGCACGTAAGCGTATATCAGAAGTTCATCAATGAATGGTTGCATAGATGCGGAAAAATTGCGAATTACCAGGAGAAATAGTTTGCAGGAAAGTGGACGTGACATCGGAAACAACTGTGCCATTTGCCCAAACGGCTTGTATGGTGAGGTTGTAAATGGTGAAAGTATCCAAACCATTAACGATAATCTCCGTTTCCTGAAGTGTATACTTTTTGGTATAACCGTTACCGTAGATGGTGAGATGGTACTGGTTTCGGAAGTTGTTCATAGGATGTGGTTTCTGCCAGGTCACACGGATGGAGGTGGAGTTTATAGTCACGGCAGTAAAATGTCCTGCAATCGGCACTGTTGCAGAAAAAAATGGGAAGAGGCATTAGGGAGTACAAAGTATGATAAGATAAATTAGTGAAGTCTCGTCTGACATTATTTCATACGCCACAATGAACATGCGATGAATACACTAGTGAGGTTATTAGTTATGGCGTAATTCCCTTTTCACCGTCCATCAGTGCATAACAGTAGGACTCTCTTGCGCTTTCGATTACCAGACGGAAGCCGTACTGGTTTATAGCCGGATCTGTGAGCACCCCAGCGAGACATTCAAGGGCCTCCATGTCAAGGAGTTCAAATGCATTTATGGACACCTTTATAGAATTTTTAGGCCCTACGTTTTCCCTCTAGCCAACAAACGCACAAGGTATATTTCCTGCCAGGACCGAACCGAGACCATTTTGATGGCCGAACACTACTCAAATCTGACCGACAAAAGCCTGAGTTCTTAATAATGAAGCAAAACATGACATGGTGTGTCCAAACTAAGTGTCACAGCGTCCTCCTTGTAAGTATCGCAGTAGTTATCAAACGTTATGTTCCAGTGTTGATCTGCGTCTCCGCAATTTCAAACTAATCGTACAGCATCTACAAATTACCTTTTTTCATGGGAGAAAAGGTACTTGACATGTATGGGTCAAGTCTACCTTTACTTTAATCTGTTTACTTCCCGGAAACCCAAAATCAGCAACCAACATGAATGTGCTAATTAAGTCAACGAATGGGGGCCTAGGTACAGAAAAGTTGAAACTTACCAGGAGATGTTATTTGTATGGAAGTGTAAGCGACATCAGGAACAAGTGTTCCATTAGAACTACTTAAACCAGAGGCCTTCATTCACGACAGGAAGTGACTGGAGTCTTTTAATGAATCTGGTGCAGTTGTGGACAAGGCAACTACGTCGGAGATACTGGGAGACCACTGCGAACTTGAATTCTGAGCTTGCAGCAGCCGGTCATGCGATGGGACTCGGCCACACTTTTAAGGTTGATTGCGTCAAAATTCTCATTAGAGGTCACACTCGCGTGAGCCTTAAGCTGATTGACTCATGACTCTCTGGTCCGCATTCAATTAACAAGCGCAATGACCTTCTGAATCCATATTCTGCGCTGGGATTTTGCCTGAACAAAAATTACTAGCCACGTTGTGAGGGTGTGGGTGACTTTCAGTCAACGTGACAGCAGGCCAAATAGCCCAGTAATCTTCATGCCTAAAACCGATACCTGTGATGAAATCAGGGCAAGTAATGACTCGGGTACGGACGGACATGTACTCATTGCATCAGTTTTGACCTCTACTGACACGATGGAAAGGAGCACTGTTGAGTTTATTAGTTGTGTAGTGGCCTGGCGACTGAATCCTATAAAAACTATGCAACTTGCGTCCCTATTGGCCTATTCTGCGACTGCCGCTTATGATCGGTTCGAGTGAGAAAGCGAAACGTCAGTCATATTAGCTCTTATTCCAGAGATTGCGTCTAAATCTTCTAACTAACTTCGACAATTCTTTCAAAAAAATTGCCAGATAAACATTATATATGATTTGACAGTCTTGGGTGGGGCACCACGTAAGGTTGGATATGACTGTCTGCTGATTGCTAATGAGGCGGAAATGGCCATTTCATTCTCCCTTGCCTTTGTCGGCATATATGATCTACTACTACTACTACTACTACTACTACTACTACTACTACTACTACTACTACTACTACTACTACTACTACTACTACTACTACTACTACTACTACTACTTCTACTACTAATACTACTATTACTACTACTACAACTAATACTACTACTACTACCACTACTACTACTACTACTACTACTACTACTACTACTACTACTACTACAACTACTACTACTACAACTACTTCTTCTACTACTACTACTACTACTACTATAACTACTTCTACTACTACTTCTTATACTACTATTACTACTACTACTACTACTTCTACTACTACTACTACTACTACTACTTCTACTACTACTACTACTCCTAATACTAGCCTTTGGTAACACCGTAAGCAATCGCATCAGCCAAGCCTGGTGGCCATAGTCCATTTGGCCTAAGCACGTTGTCCCCTGGTTTGAAACGCAACGAACCGAGGATGATCTGGGCGGCAAGAATATCGGTTCTTACCAA
>WEDG01003808.1:0-10436 GCA_017591395.1 Schistocephalus solidus
GCGGTAAACCACCAGAGGCTAATCCACACATCAGCGCACACCATCTGCACACTAATACAAAGACAAAACCCGCACACTCATCATAATCTACCCTGTTAGTCTTGGTTTCCTAGAAAGCGTGGCTTGGAAGGCTGCCAATCTGACGGCGTTGACAAGTTCTGTGAATGGCAGCACTTTATCGTTTTATGACGATGCAGGTATCAGCCTCATACAAGGCCAAGCATTTCGATCTGTAGTGTCGGAAGTGCAGCGACTCAAACATGGCAGACCGCCTCCGCCTCGAAGTTGATACCATTAACGTCGACTGTTTTCAACATTGCGTTTAAACGCAATCCTTATTATAATTACGATGAAACATTGTGGTTTTGAAGAGTGTGTCAGTCGAGGTAAAACGTGGAGCCTGCGTCAGTTCTGAGGTTGATTTGTGGCAATAGCGGCGAACAATCACTCAGTCCCAATGATTCCTTTTTTAATGTAGCATTTAGAATTTATATGCAAAATGAATGTCTACAACGACAGCTCATGTCAAATGGAAAATGTGCAAGAGGATGTTGTTCTGACAGACATCAACCATTTAGAGCTTCCATGAAGTAATATCAAGCATAAATAAAGTCGATAAAATTATTGCATACCACAGTAATTTTGAAGCACGAAGGCGCAATTCACAACTACACTCAAAGAGACCGGGCGGGGTTGGGCGCAGTTGGAGTGAAATCCCATCATACGCATAAAAGGACAACAATGGGTGCTGCGGCATGTGCCTGCACCAACGCGCGCACCCCCCGCCACCACCCCTGATAACAAATTATACCTCCAATGTTGTACGTGTCACGTTAACATAACTGTCTACTTTTATCTAAAAGGATATTGTACGTAACATTGCATACACTAGAGATCAAATAATATTATTAAATACATTGATGAAATTAAAGTTGCTGCCATACATCGCGTATTTGAAAACCTTTTCCCAGTTTATATGCAGATTGACCATTTTTCAAATAGCTCACATAACATCAGGTATTCTGTACTCAGATGGTGAATGTGCAAAATTTGCAATTTTAATTGCAGTCATCGTGCGAACGTCTTTGAAAGAAGCAGTTTTTACTCAAAGGTGTGAATTGACTTTTCCGGTTTGTAAAATAGACACTATATACATTTGGTTAATGAGCGCAAACGTTACGACAACATTTTAAAGCCAGAAATTTCTCCGAATCGAGCTTCCACCGTTTTATACTTGTCCAGTGAATTTTCTATACTGATCACATGTTATCGATAAAAGAGAAATGGTGGTTATATACTTCGGCACTAGGTGAAGTTTTTAGTTCATGCTAATGAAATTTACAAAAGTAACGTTTTATAGTTTATAATCTTCTAATATTACGTGTTTTATATGTTTCATGCTGGAGGATCCACTTCTGCAAGTGGAAAATTTTGAAAAGTTAATATCAATTGGAACACATTTAAAAAAGTAAAAAAGAAGAAAAGGGTACAAAAATGCAAAAAATATCACGTTCATCAATTATCTGGGGTTTATAAGCATAAGCCGAATGCAGCCACATGGCCTACCTGCTTTGCCTGACGTCAAAATATCCACTTTCGTTGTAAAGGTTGTTAATTAAATAAACAGCATATAACTTTGAGATGGATGACTGCGTAGCTGAGTTTTCTAAAGTGCACGCATTAAAATGAAGGAAAGGTGAATAACCGGTGGCTCTGCTAAATATACTCGCATGATAGTCCAATAATTAAGGAAAACACACAATGTGAATAATGTGTGTGTGTATAGACGAGCGCCACCTTTGGTAGTTGAGTCAGACAGCTCTACCACCAATGTGCAGCCGGGCTCGTTGTTTTTGTGGTGTTGTGATGGGGAACATGATTTTAGTGTGGGGCTTACCACCGATCTGTAAAAGTACATGTATGTTCCGTTGTGCCCTGGGCTCAGACCACGAGCACTCGCAGGCAGTCACATAGCCACGTTTAGCATATGTTGATAAAGTGGAACTGACCAAAGGACAAGGGAGACCGGAATGGCCATTTCTGGCTTACTAAACCGTCATCAGCCAGTCATACCCAATCCCAAGTGCTGGCACTGATTCGAACCCGCGACAACTGGAATTTGAGTCGAACGCTCTACCATTGAGCCACGGGCTCGGTTGTGGTGTGATGGGAATATGATGATAGTGTGGGGCTCACCGATCTGCTTAAGGGTATGTATGTTCCGTTGTGCCCTGGAGCTCAAAGCTACAGCCCTCACTGAGCGGTTTGCATATTGACGTTTAGCATATATGTTGATTTAGGAAAGTTCAGCATGACCTATATGCCAAGATCTGGTATGCTCATAACAAAGCCATTCATTTGAGGAAAACAATTAACTTACTGGAATACGCTTTTGTAAATGGCGAGGATATTTTCAAAGAACTGAGGAGTATCTATTCAGACCAAAGAAATGGTGCTTCGTAAAATGCCGCCTTCGAGTGTCTTTAGTAGAGATAAATTAATGACAACAGTTGCTTTAAATACAGTAAATTGAAAAACTGACGTGAAATGTCGGTGACTCGCTGTAAAATAGGCAGATGAATGTGGCGACGAGGCGAGGAGACTGGAATGCCCTTTTTGGTTTTATAAAGCGAGTATTCAGCCCACTCATACTTCACCCAGGTGGTTCAAAACCTGATGATTGAACCCGCGACCCGTTGAGCAGCAGTCAAACGCTCTACCGGTGATCCATGGGCTGGTTATTTAGCAGGTTTAGATCGGAAATATTGACTTGCATTCATTGTTGATGAAGGCTGACCGATCACTAACGGAGACCCTTGTTCCGCTCTGCAGGATATGGAGTCAGGTTATTTTGACATTTCGTTTTACTCTTATACACAAAATCTAAATGATCAGCGGAGTTGAGGAAAAGCAATTACGGCTTGGGAGAAACTATGCAATGCCAATTCTACCACAAACAAAAAGTCTACGAGTGGAAATTTACATGGAAAGGCCAGACAAACCTTTGCCCGCTGCCGCTCTTATGCAGCTTGACGCAGCTACCTGGGGTTCCGGCAGCTCAGTGGAACTCCCAAGCATTATCTATGGAACATCGGTTTATATAGGAATCAGATTATAATCGGGTAAATTATTTCTGAAAAAACTATGTGCAATACGTGGAGTCAGGTGATTGCGACATTACTGTTTTTGGTCAGACCCCACATTTTAATGAACAACTGTGTCCCGGTCCATCATAAAATGCGTAGAAATGACGTAATGACAATTCTACAAACACAAAAATCTAAAAGAAGTATGTAATGTTTATAGAGATTTGGTAAACCGTTTTCTCGAAGTTGGAACTGGCTAGTGCCCGGACACAAACTAAGCCGATGTTTCTGCTGCAGCATGACAAAAAAATCGAGATTTCAAAATTTAAATGGAACCC
The DNA here is from genome assembly GCA_017591395.1 of Schistocephalus solidus. Lineage (NCBI taxonomy): Eukaryota > Metazoa > Platyhelminthes > Cestoda > Diphyllobothriidea > Diphyllobothriidae > Schistocephalus > Schistocephalus solidus. Next base: position 3,425 of record WEDG01003808.1, read on the forward strand.
TTAGCGTGCTTAATGGAATTTCTTTTTTTATGCACACCAGATAATTATCGGGGAAACAGTAATTGAAATGATTATGCGCAGGATATGAAGGCAGGTGATCCGGACATGACTGTTTAACGTCAGACTCCACATTTGAATGAACAACTGAATTGAGGACAGTAATCTCTGGTTAGGTAACCACCTTATGCCCATTCTACAAACTAAGTGTACTAAAATAAGCATGACATATATATGGAAAGGCGGTACCATACTCTTGACAAAGATACCGAAAGCTCAAATTGTGGACAAGAACTTCGCCGATGTTTTGAGACAGCGTCACTCAAAATCGAGATTTTGGGCTCCACACTAGAGCCCCCATGTTTTTATTGAACTACGGTTATATATGGATGCAGATACTAATCGGAGAATTAATTTTTGAAATTATTATGTGCAAGGACGTTAAGTCAGGTTATCTGGACATGAAGGTTTTGGATCAGTTTAGATTGCAATGAACAACTCAGGATGCGACAATCAACTACGTTGGAATAGCACGCTACGCATTCTGCATACAAAGGTATATCCGAAAGGTATATCAATATTTGCTAAACTGTAGCCAGTTAAAGATACCAGCTAGAGCGAACATGACCTTCGCCGATATTTCCTAAAGGCAGCGTCCTCAAAATCAAGATTTGGCGAAACCTCGGTGGAAGCCATAGCGTCCCTCTATGGATCTTTCGGTTAAAATAGACATCAGATATAAATCCGGGGAAGGAGATGCTGAAAGCGTATGTGCGAGAAATTAAAGCGAGGTAATTCCGTTTACGTAATTTTGAGGTTCAAGCCCACATTTCAATGAACAACTGTGTTGAGGATGATAATAAATGGCAAAGAAACCACGGTATGCCAATTCTACCACCAAAAGTACTACAAGAAATATGAAGTGTAGATGGCAAATTGGTAAATCTTTCTTTTGACTTAAGTAAAAGCTTCGATCCCTGACACAAACCTTACCGATGTTCTGCTGTAGCGTGACCAAAACCAAGAGTTAGCTTCTCAGTGGCAACCGCAGCGTGCTCTATGTAACTTATGTTACTATGAGACAAAGTAATAATAATCGGATAAAAATCTGAAATTATAATGTGCGGTACATGGAATCGGAGTGATCACGGCTGACATCTAGGGACAGACGCCACATTTCAATGTACAACTGAGTTGTGGACAGTCATACATGGCGGAGAAAACTGACGCAATGACAATTCAACAAACAGAACGTTCTTCAAGAAATATGAAATTTATTCGGAAAATGTGTATATCATTCTATCGACATTGGTAATAACTAGATTCCGGACGCAAACATTTCCGATGTTTCTGCTGCTGCAGCATGATGCAGCAACCAGGTGTTCAAAACCTCAGTTGTTCTCGCCGCGTCCTCTATGGATCTCGGTAAGATGGAGTCCAGATAATAATCAGGAAAATAATTTCTGAAAGTATTATTTGCACGACATGGAGTCAGGTGATTCTAACATAACCTTTTTGGGGTTAGGCCCTTAACTTTAATGAACAACTCAGTTGAGGACAATTAACTGCCGTGGAGTAACAACGTAACGCCTATTCTAAATACAATACTACTAGAAGAAGTGTAAAATGTGTATAGAAATTTGGTAGTTCAGTTCAATTCAGTTTTTATTAGGGTTTAAATAGGTAAACTCATTTGAACCTCCTCTTTATAACAGGATAATTTAAATTGTCCTGATACATGAGGAAAATTCAAAAAATATGCGCAATGTAAGCAGCCTTTGGCTAATCATAAAGAGTAAACGTACACGTGTACTCACATATAGAGAGTAGTATATGTGCATGCTCAGTGTTTATCAAGTCTCGTGAGTGGGGTATTTATGATGAGTTTGAGATCGTATGTAATACTATAACAAGAATTGACTTCTGCCATCTTCCACTGGGGTGACAGATTTTATTGGAGTTATTTTACAGGTAAAGTCCTGTCTTGGGTTTAGGATAGTGAAGTAAGGATGCCTGGTATGGCAGCATACACAGGACGTGCAATGCCTTCAGCTCAGACAGTAAACTGGTGTCTGAAAATGGGAGGACACAACGGCATCAACTATGTGGTCTGCGCCTTTACGGCATCTAGCCCATATGATTCACAAGTAACGATATCACCTTCTTTCAAACGCTGTCAGTGCGATGAAGACTGTGGTTTGGCAGGATACCGGAGAATCACTTAGTGTGGTTCTTTGAAGAAAATATGATTGACTGAAACGGCTCCTGCCTCAGTGAACTCCTTGATGAATTGCGTGAAGTATTGACCGATCATGTCGGATGAGCAGTGTTTGGCACGCGCAGACGGGCAGTTTAGCCTTCTCGGTCCCAACATCAAACTCCCCTTCGGTCTTCTTTATTTCTTCATGACACTGAGTGACAAAGAAGAAGGTCAGATACAACGCGCTTTGCATCCACCATGCGGTCAACAGTTCAGCATATTTTCCTCACTATAAACAATCTGACGCACTTGAAACTATCACGGTGCGCTAAAAGCCGTGGCTTGGAAGGTTGCCAACTGACGGGATAACTCGGACCGCGTTGTCAGCCCAATTGTGTGTTTTGTGTGTAGTGGCTGACTGGCGGACTGAGAGTCAGGCTGCAATGGCTCCTTCTTAATGTGGTCTTTATGGCACTCCCACTCCCATCTCCGGTTGTCTTTACTCTGCCATGACACCGGGCTCAGGTGGGAGAGAAGGAGAGAGTGCGGAAGATTCAGTGCAAATGTACATTCACTGAACTAATCCACGAGCAAGTCACCGTCCCTGCACCACCCTTCTGTTGAGCATACGGTAAACACCGTTGAACACGACTGTCGAACTGACGTGTGTGTGCTTGGGGTGTAGGGGATACTACTAGGAGGAAGCCCCACACAGATAGAATTTGGTCGCTCCATTTGTCTCGCTCAGGCGGTGAATGCTCCTGTGGCCGCCTCTAACTGGAACCCAACTATCATCTGTGGTTCCTTGAAGCTGGTTTACTCCCAACGGCCACACCCCGGGCAAACGTCACGACCGGCAAGCTAAACCAGGTGAGGTTGACCGGTGCTGTGTGTTCCTCCACACCCGGTATGTTTGAGTCCCAAACTTCCCACCCCCCCCCCCCATCTCAACCGTCATACGGCGAGCGCGAAAACAATCCCCTAGGCGGCCCACGCTAACTCATGTCGCTCTTCCACTTAAACAAAACCGTGTCCCATAGTGGAGTTCAGCAGCCATCTGGGATGTCAAATCAGCCATATTTAGGGATATCAATGCTTGCCTCCTAGCGGAGGAAGGGGCTAGAAAAGGTATCCTAAACAAATGCTGGGTATGACTTCTTCTGCAGCCGAGTGTGGTACACAGATCACAAAATACGCGGTCGAACGCGTTTTTGATGAAAGCGCGATGAACTGAGCACGAGAGGATCATAAATCGGACCCGTCTGTATGCGCCACAGCACGACCTGAATCCCTTGAAACTCACACCAGGATTATAAAAACCAGGCGTAAAAAGGAGCCATCGCCGTCTGACTCCACTGGTCAGCCTCTCAGCACATAGCACACAATGGGCTGTGTATATGGCGTCAGTTGGCAGCCTTCCAAGCCACAGCTTTTAGTTAGCTGCAATAATCTCAGGCTGGAATTACGCATGCAGCAGAGTGGCCACATGGGGAAAGAGCTGAGGGTCGTACTGCCTTCTTAGTGAGAGGTACTGGTCAAAATGCATGTTTTCTGTGTTGCTGCGTGTGACTATGTTTGATGCAGAGATTCATGAGTAGAGGAAGTACTGTGGTATAATCAGCGACGTTCAACCACAGGTTGTCGTGGAGACGCATGTGACCTAGTAGTATTACTCGTAGTAGTAGTAGTAGAGGCAACCTCGTCGGTGATTGGCTAACGGCTGAGCAAGGCCGTTGCTGAAATAAAAATTTAGGGCAGGAACATTCACGAAAATGGTATTCAACATACCTGACAGTCACTTCCCTTGAGGTTTACTGCGTGTTTGTAGACAGAGCCTCACCTTGGCGAGAATCAGTCCATCCGTGGGCACTCGGAACCACCTTTGTCACCAGCATATCCTGCTGGACTAGGCCAGTAGGTGCCAGTGCCTCGAGCGGGGGGTGAATCCAGTTCGCCTCCTCCCGCATCGGAAGACTATTGCATGTCGACCTCGCCGTTGGACTTTTCGATCGCTAGCGAAGATATTGGGGATGAGGCGAGAAGGAGAATGGGCAAAGACAAAATGGATCAGACATATCGCATGTGCAGACACATAAAACAAGATACCCTAACCTGGTTTAGCCTGCCTGTCAAGGCGGTTACCGGGGTGTGGCTGATAGTCAGAGCCCAGCTTCGAGGAGCCGAAGGTGACCGTTGAGTACCAATTAAGGGCTGCCAGTTGTCACGGAGAAAGCATCGTACGCCGTTCGACATAATTCGGCTTTGGAGATCCGTTGGGGACCTCATCGTCGATTTTGCTGCTGTGGGAGAGGGTGTTACCCAGATAGGTGAAGGTGTCTACGCCTTGGAGTTGGGGGCCAATGCATTGATGCAAAGTGCACTGGAGGCGGTGTTGGGTGGCTGCCTATGTATGACCATCGTTTTCTCTCTCTCTCTCTCTCTTGATGTTGTCACCGGCGGTGTAGAAAATGTTCATGCTGCTTTCCATGTACCCCTCCTGTCGTTAAGTTGACAGTGCAATCGTTGACGAAGGGAAGTTTGTGGACGGTAGTAGTGAACGCACGCGCCTGGATGTGCATCCGCTGAAGTTTTAAGAGTTGGGCTAAATGGAACCAACGGGATCCAAGGGAAACGGAGAAGTTATCACACGGCATAAGAAGGCAAGGGAAATTTCCTCCCGGATCGGTCTAAGGGTAAGCAAACCTGAAACGGGGTCAATCAGAGTTAAATGGAAATGCAAGTAACTGAAGGGCGAAAGTTAAACGCGCGAAAATGAAATCAGGGACAGGTAATTTGGAGCTATTGTTCTTGTAATAAATCTTGAAGTATGCTGTAGGAGATTAAAAATAAGAACCCCACTTAGGTGATCCTTCCGTATCGAAAACACACTGTCTGGACACATCAACGAACGTTTGTCAAAATTTGCCTTGTTTAAAGGCGAGATGCAGGATGGAGTTCAGATGGACCGATTTTATGTTTTCAGGAGCTACCCATGAGCAGAAATTAAAGGCAAATTGTAAGGATAAGATAGTCGAAATAATCACGATCCCTGGGTAAGATCATCGATAGGCTGGGGGATTGCTGAGCAATCGTAGCAAACGTGTTGCCTGCGAGGCCAGCCACTGGCACGCGCAAATCAGTCAGAGCCGGGCGAGAGTTACCAACTCACGAGAACGGCAGGTGACGCTGACTGTTGCTGAAAAATTCCTTTGTTTCGACACTCAAAATCTCATGTCATTAACCACTAACATTAATCTGAAAAAATGATGTGTTTAGCTGACTGAGTCGACAACCGTTGTGGGCGTAAGGCTGATTGCTTAAATCAAGCCCCTCTATTTCGATCACGATATTGTGAAGGCCCAGCAGTGTGGTCACCCAGTGCTGCAGAATATTTTCCAGGTACACATGAATGCCTCATTTTTTCGAGCCCAAAACTATAAGGAGAGGCTAATGGTCCGTTAAAAGGATGAAATGACGGCCATAAAGCATCATTTGAGTCGTCTTCAGGTAATTGTAATCTGCTATTCATAATCTCAGCAAGTTGTTCAATTTTACTGCTGCATTATGGAGGCAATCATCAACTGAAACATAACATATTTCCACGCAGGTTGAGATCTATAAGAGGTCTTGAGGTGTCCGTGTCTTGTAGGATTACGCCTTTCTGGGTGCTTTTTCGATCCAAAGGAGAAACTACAGGCCATGTCTATCGGTTTTTTCCTTTTAACTCCCGTATTTCTACGACTGAATAAAAACCCATGGATTAACTTTCTTCTCTTCAACGTTTTGCTACCAATATTAACTAATGCTATTTTTCAGAAAATAGAACCTCCACGAAACACAAATGAGACATTTTCAAGTAATCCAATTCATTCTCCTGCTTCATCGAATTGCAGAGGAACTGCGAATACCTAGTGACACGAAATCCAAGGTGAGGAATCTGAGGGCATAATGTGCGAATCCTAGGTTACTCATTTGAACCGATTCGCTCTATTGCTGATGGTTCAAAAGCCAGGTCGACTCTTCATTTCCTAAGTTTTCAATGCCGCATACGATCAGAAAATTTAAGACTGCACGAACTTGTCGGCCTTAACTGGCTAATTCTTCCTTTGGGATTTTCAGCCTTTTGTTTTTGGTCTTAAGGGTCACAAAAATTCATTGGCAAAAGTAGGGCATTTTATTCGATACTAGAAACCACTGTTTGTGTATAAATAGTCCGCTTTGGTTGCACAGCAGGTCAGACACAAACCGTTCGTTACACACTTCTCTTCCTATATGTCAGGTTTTGAGGGTGTATTCATATATATTTGGTCAATGGAAAATAAGCGGAGATTCACTTAAAATTGATGAGCACATACACAATTGCCGGGCACTGGCCTTCCTTCATCTCATGCTTCACTAACACAACGATCAGTGTCCATCGGTGATTCGTACCTCCAAAAGACAACAGCCATCGGACACACTTAAGGGTAGAGTGTAAATACACGGACACGTGCTCCCTTGCTTTTTACTAACAAACACGGGCTTTTGATAGCAAATCAGTATGATGCCCTTCACCTGCATTTTTGTATTCGTGGTTTTAACTGCAGTACTTATTAGTTATTTTAAGTAGGTAGTTATATTTGAGCACCTGGTAAACTGCTAGATGTGAGTCTTGTTTCACGTATGGCAGCGACTGGCGCTTTTCTCTGCCCAGCACGACATTCCGTCGCTGATAAATCGGATGCCCCTGTAGTACACATACACCAAGGACCCAGTTGGAAAACAGCTATGCCAATTTACAGTATCTGCCAACAGTCGCACTGCAAGACAGCTCTC
>WEDG01003809.1:0-33425 GCA_017591395.1 Schistocephalus solidus
GAAGGGCGAAAGCCTACTTCCCTCAATAAAAGTGACTTAAAGTGACTTATCTGGAATAATCTTCCACTGCAAATAAGGTTTTTCGTCCACATTAGCTATTTTCCAAACACAATTATGCAAAACATTTAATTTCGGAAGATATAAAGTCCTTATTGTCTTTTTCCCTTCCCAAACTCATAGCTTTTGAATTTCGAAAAGGGTCCTCCGGGTATTTGAGGCAGCTCCCTTGATATTATATTGGTCACTTATTATATTTCCATCATACTCTGCAGAGTCAATCTTTGCATTCAATTTTTCACCCCCCCTTTTAAACTAGCATCGCCTAATCTTGACACCCTTGATACTTTCCTCCGATTTTGCAACCCCGGCGATGGTCTTCAGGTTCAGTTGATGATCAAGGCAGGTTCCGATGGTTTTGTCTCTTTGATTGGTGGATTATGCAGTCAGCAAGGTCGCATCTCGATGATAATCTCATGACCTCTACTGTCCCCTCTTCGTTTTGACCCTGGTGTTCACGATGTTTTCGTCCTCTCTCACCTCCACTGGTGGTTTCAAACAGTAGCTCTGACTGCTATATTATCTCTCATACGATAAGGAGCGTTCCGAACCCTCATGCATTGTAAGCAGCATCACAGTATTATCCCATTGCATCTAGCTATTAATTTTTTAGTGAAACAGTTTTTTTCTCCTAATTTTTTTTTAAATTGGCGGCTCGCCGAACTCCGCCTCCGATTTATCCGTAGGAGATTTTTTACTCTTTCTTTTCTAGTTCACCATGTATGTGAAAAATTGTTGACTATTGTTTTAAAAATGGCAAATCGTTCTGAATCGGGAATGCCTACCATATTGTTCATTTCTGCTGTTAATATGGCTGCTCACATAGTGCAGCAATTATCCACTTTGTATTTATTTATACCGCGATACTAAGTTTGAAATGACGGGGATCTCTGGGCCTTAAATATACAATTTATTTATTTATTTAGTCTTTTTGGTCCTAAGCATTGCGTACTCGAGGGGCATTGGCAACCAATCGAATTCCACCTACGATTGAAGAACGACGGGTCGAGCTTCGAATCGTATTTCATTGCTATTAGGGAGGCCTCAGTGGTTAACGACCACCCTGAAGAGTGAAGTAAACTGCAAGCAAAAGCTGAGGCAAACTTATCTAAGGGAAGAGACAGGTGAAACGCTGACGAAGTACAAGACGCAGAGAAATAGGATAAAAGGCCTTGTTCATTTAGCCCACCAAAGTCTCGAGAGTAACTTGATAAACCGTGCAGCAGAAAACCTGAAGCTCTTCATCAACTATATTAGGCAGTGCACTCTAAAAAAGACCCTTTCTCTTTGTTTAAAACGGATGAAGATGATGAACTTTTTATTGACGAGGAAAAGGCTGATCATCTATCTGCATTCTTTCAGTCGGTTATTACGAGAAAAGCCAATATAACCGCTGATAACTATAGTGTGGAAGAGATCCCGACAATTGACTCAATGGTCAAAACAGAACTTTTTGTTCTGCAAGAACTAATGAAGCTGGAAGAAACCAAATCACCAGGTCCTAATGTAATACCAGCAAAGTTGTTAAAGGTGTTGGCCGTAGAGTTGGCAGAAACGTTGTGTCTACTCTTCCAAGCCTCCCTCGATGCAGGCAGATTGCCACCCAATTGCAAGACTGCGTGAATTTCCCCGATACATAAACGTTGCATCCGGGCTTCTGCAAATATCTACCGGCCGGTAAGTCTCACCTCCATATGTCGCAAGATTATCGAGCGAATAATCAAACGTGAACTGATGCAGTGTCTGGAGCGGTATCATCTTCTCTCTGAGGTGCACCACGGATTCTGCAGAGGAAGTTCCTGATAAAAATAATTTTTTCTACTGTCTGGAACGATGAACCCGAGCATTCGATGAATAAAATGTAGTACACACAGTCTACATAGACTTAAAGAAGGCCTTTGATAGCGTGCCGCCCCAACGTCTCCTATAAAAACTCAACTGTATTGGAATAAGAGGCGAGCTTTTGAAGTTTATAGAAAACTGCTTGATTGGGCGATCTCAGATTGTCCGTCTTGGGGATAAACAATCGGTGGAGATGGCAGAGGGGAGTGGGGTTCCTCAGGGCTCCGTCCTTGGCCCTATCTTCTTCCTTATATGCATTGATGACTGCCTAACTGGGTTGGACTGTGAGGCCGCTATGTCTGCTGACGATAGAAAGCTTTGGAAGGTTATCCACAAGGAAACGGATGAAGCAAATCTACAGGTGAACTTGCATCGACTCGACGAATGGTCACACAAATGGCTCCGCGCATTCGATGCTTCTAAGTGCAATCTTCTGCTAATCGGCAAAACCAGCTCTGTGCACCAGACAATTTACCATATGGACCATACACCACTACCAGAGGTAGAGGCTCAGAAAAATCTAGGAGTATGGATCACACCCTCACTGAAGCCATCGTTTCATTGCTCAAAAGTAGCAAAATCCCCCATGTCAAGCTTGTATCTAATTAAGCGAGCGTTTGCAAGGTTCGACAAAGGGTGCTTTATTAAGGTCTTCGGGATGTAAGTGCGACCACAATTGGAATTTGCCATACAAGCCTGACGACCGTGGTCTGTCAAAGACCACAGCACCCTTAAGAAGGTACAAATACATGCAAACAAGCTTGTTCGAGGTCAAAGCTGCATGCCTTACGAGATATGATTGTCCAATCCTTATCTGTTTCCTCTGAACTAAAGACAGCTACGCGGTGACCTAACACAAGCCTTTCATATGCTCTGGGGTCAGGATTGTTGCCTTGCATCTGGTGACTTCTTTGAGCTGGCCACTACCACTACTTTAAGAGGACATACCATCAAACTACGTGTGACTGGTGCAAAATTGGACGCCAGAAGGTTCTTCTTTTCCAACAGAGTGATTAAGGTCTTGAATGCTCTGCGTGCAGACATCATCATGTCCACATCCGTTGGCACTTTTAAGCAGAAGTGTGACCAGTTCAGCCTTATGGACCACCATGACATCAAAAACTAACAAATTTACTGAACCATATTCCCATAAAAATGTACGCGTTATCGAACATACTACTCCCTATTTTTGAGTGGTTTAATTTTATAATTGTTGCATTCGATGCCCTTTAGAGTGACGGGGAGACAACTCTCTGTCCACCGTCCATTGCGTGTCAGCCTTTTTAAAATTTGCAATGTCATTGAACTCAATATGGAGTTCAAAGGCATCGCCTACCTTTCCCATAATAAAACTGAACTGAACTGACTGATTGCTGAGAAGAATTTTGATGGGTACGGTGGGATTTTTGTGTAGGGGTTAGGTCTAAGTTACGAAGGTGAATTAATAAGCGGGTCATTTTGTCTAAGGGGGATTTCTGTTGGGAACGGTTGTGGGTCTAGGTTGTTGATTAAATGGTCGCAATATACCATTTTAGTTGGAAAACTCTGTTTCTGATTATTGCAATGTCATGAAGGTTGAGTAGCCATAGTAGTACTACCAAGATTTATGTTTTTAGGTATGTTTTTAAGTGAGTATTCTGTATATATCTCCTTATTTGGTCTTTATTAATATGACTTTTTGGTTGTGATGGCGTGCATAATAATGTTTTTTGGGATAGAAGAACTACCTTCCCGTCCTCCTGAGTTTGTAGGACTTGACATGGATGTGTTGGAATTTTTATAGTTTGGGTGGTGAGGTTTTTATGTTAGTGTTGCAAGTTTCTCGGTGTCGCTGTAGTTATTATTGGTGTAACTTTAGTCATTATACTATTATCTAGCAGGTTATCTTGACTGAGACTAGCGTCTCTGTTTTCATGCTGTTCTAAGGTGCCGTAAGTGTATCGGAGTTTCGGTTTTGGATGTTGATGACCTCCATTTCTAACTGTTTTTGCAGTTTTGAGTTCTTTGTTTTGGGCGTCACAGGAAGAGGAATACGTTCAAGGTACCTACGAATGCCGCAGTTGCCTGATAGAGCGCTACCCAACTTTCCAGAAAAGTCCCGAATGCCTGTAAGTCTTAGCATTTCGATGGAAAGTCTGCTTATGTTTCAGATTGCGAATTGGCTTGGTGCTGCGGAAAAAGACAAGGCGCTCTGTCCCTTCAACGTGAGACCACGTCAGAGGAAAGAACGTGTTACTGGCGTGCCTTCTGGCTGCTCTGCAGACAAGGAGACGCCACCTCGGAGAGGAATTGAAGGAGAGCCGAACGCGGAACATCGAGTTGCTAAGATGCCTCGCTATGCTTCCACCGTCGTCAACCTACCACCACCACCATCTCAGGCACATTTCTTACTCTTTGGAGAGGACGTAGATGATCGGAGCAGGTGGACTGTCCTGCGCTATGATCCGCGCCAGCAAAGGACCGAACGAGTGGCTGACATGGAGGCGCGTCCGTGGGCCACCTTCAGTGTCGTGGGTGGTGAGTTGTGCGATATTTGCGCACATTTCCCCAGCATCTCTTTTTGCGGTGCGTGCTTAACTTAGTACATTTTTTGACAGAATTTCAAGACAGTCTGCCGTCAGTTTTACTGCCTAGAGAAGCGCAGTAGTCCACGTTTTGTTTTCGAGCTGCTTATTTTTTTCAAGGTAGAAAATCACCACCCTCATAGTCAACGAAGATTGAATTTGTCGTGACAACGTTCGTTCCTCTGCTTTGTGTTAGCGGATCTGCGCGTTTTCCCTCTTGCCCTCAGCTGATGCAATTTATCCTTTTTTTTCACCTCGCCCTTCCCGCCGGGGAAAAGAGAGCGTTTTTGTGGTTGGAGGATTGCCGTCACCACAGGACTTCTGCTCGAAGCGTGTTGTGGAGTTTCTGGTGAAAGAAGTGCGCTGGCGCGAGCGGGCTCCCCTCACCAGTGGACGCCGCTCGCACGCAGCCGCAGTCGTGAAGACGGCGGGTGGTGGAGAAGGAAGGACCCTGCTGGGCGTTTTTGGTGGAGAAAACGAAGGAGGACGCCATTCCTCTTGTGAAGTCTACGACGTCAGTCGGGACAGGTGAGAAAACACATTTCTTGTCTTGCGATGTGGCGCAACGTTTTTTTCGCAAATCAGTTCCTTACCTGTTTCTACTTTTTCTTCTTCACACTTGTTTATAATTATGAGAGAATTACTATGACCTTGGAGCATCTATTCATAATACCTCCTATTTGTATATTTCTTTTGCGTACACAATGATCCCCATCCACTTCAAAACTCTGCAATGCATAAAGTGTTTTTTTATGAACCTGAATAATAACCGCCAACAGATGGTTCAACCTACCCGATATGCGGGAGAAGAGAAAAGCACCAGCTGCTGCCTGCTTGCCCGGAGACAGTCGAGTCTTCGTTTTTGGCGGTTTCAATAACCCCTCCCGCCTTGCGTCTGTGGAGGTCGGCCGCCTGGAAGCAGACTGGGAGGAGGCGACGGCGACCTCAGCGCGCACCGCGGTCTTTTGGCAGGCAGCTGCCCCCATGAGAACTGCACGCAGCGACTTCGCAGCCACGTCCTTTCGGGGCCGAATCATTGTCGCCGGTGGAGAGAATTGGCAGAGAAGCTTAAACGTTGTGGAAATGTTTACGCCGCCAGACGCTGGCAGCCCTCTCGGCCAGTGGACAGAGCTGACTGGCATGACGCAGTCTCGAACCTACTTCACTCTTCTCACGTCCACCGACGCAGTTTTTGCTCTCGGGAGTGCTTGGGGTATGCACGACTGCCATCCCCTAGCTCTGCATTCTTTCTCTCTCATTCATGCTCTTCTCCATGACGCCCATTTTATGAGGCAGAAGGCTTACAGGATCTGCTAGTGAAATCAGCTGCAAATTTAATTTGATATGATGTTTTATGGCCTTTGTTACATAGAAGCATTAGGCCCAGGAGTTGTACGTTCAATGTGAATTCAGTCTGTGTATCCGCTCTGGTGATTGCAAATGCCCTTAGTCGTGTGTCTATTCTGTCAACTCCATTCTGGCAAATCTAATTTGGCGTGATGGTCGAGGATTTGTATGCTTGCATTGGCCTCATTGAGAATACTCTCTATCCCTCTGCGTTGTTTTACTTTTCCCGGGAGTTATTAAAACAAACCTTCAGATGAATTTTTTCAATTCTGTCTTCATAAAAAAGCCTTGAAATTTATATAAAATTCTTTACACACAGGTAGCTCGGTAGAAACCGGTAATCAGTCAACCCGGGTGTTGGACACTGCATGTCCTTTCGACGTTTTCGCAATAAAATGGCGACACAGATTTAATTACAAGTTATTCGTAATTTACAGAAATTATAGGGTCCTTTCTTCTCCACCACCCGCCGTCTTCACGACTGCGGCTGCGTGCGAGCGGCGTCCACTGGTGAGGGGAGCCCGCTCGCGCCAGCGCACTTCTTTCACCAGAAACTCCACAACACGCTTCGAGCAGAAGTCCTGTGGTGACGGCAATCCTCCAACCACAAAAACGCTCTCTTTTCCCCGGCGGGAAGGGCGAGGTGAAAAAAAAGGATAAATTGCATCAGCTGAGGGCAAGAGGGAAAACGCGCAGATCCGCTAACACAAAGCAGAGGAACGAACGTTGTCACGACAAATTCAATCTTCGTTGACTATGAGGGTGGTGATTTTCTACCTTGAAAAAAATAAGCAGCTCGAAAACAAAACGTGGACTACTGCGCTTCTCTAGGCAGTAAAACTGACGGCAGACTGTCTTGAAATTCTGTCAAAAAATGTACTAAGTTAAAGCACGCACCGCAAAAAGAGATGCTGGGGAAATGTGCGCAAATATCGCACAACTCACCACCCACGACACTGAAGGTGGCCCACGGACGCGCCTCCATGTCAGCCACTCGTTCGGTCCTTTGCTGGCGCGGATCATAGCGCAGGACAGTCCACCTGCTCCGATCATCTACGTCCTCTCCAAAGAGTAAGAAATGTGCCTGAGATGGTGGTGGTGGTAGGTTGACGACGGTGGAAGCATAGCGAGGCATCTTAGCAACTCGATGTTCCGCGTTCGGCTCTCCTTCAATTCCTCTCCGAGGTGGCGTCTCCTTGTCTGCAGAGCAGCCAGAAGGCACGCCAGTAACACGTTCTTTCCTCTGACGTGGTCTCACGTTGAAGGGACAGAGCGCCTTGTCTTTTTCCGCAGCACCAAGCCAATTCGCAATCTGAAACATAAGCAGACTTTCCATCGAAATGCTAAGACTTGAGGGCATAAACTTACAGGCATTCGGGACTTTTCTGGAAAGTTGGGTAGCGCTCTATCAGGCAACTGCGGCATTCGTAGGTCGTCTGATGCCACTGGACCTCCTTCAACATGGCTGGAGCGTGAACTTTGAGTTTCTCACTATCGGCCTTCTCACCAGCACCTACCCAGAGTGAGATGGCTCCGATAACTTGCTCGCTGGATTCAACTGACAAATCATCGCTTCGAAGCAAAGTCAGCACTGTGTCCGCTGGTATACGAAGAAACAGGTCAGTGGCGACGAACTCCTCAAAGCGCTGCCTCATTAAACTGAGGCATTTCTCTGTTAGCAAGTCAATATTCAAAGAACTGGCGAAATCCCATGTAGTTGCCAGATTTTCTAACGTAACTCTGTACAGCGGACAGCTAGACAGAAAGAATCGGGAAAAACTAACCTATTGGCCATGAAATTCTGTCCCCAGCTCTCAAGGATAGGGAGCTTAACTATTCGGGCAAACATGACTACGTCCCACACGTTGGCTTGCGTCAGTTCCGCCTGACCGGTATAAACATACCTGACAAACACGGTTGCGACACTAGAAAGTGCATTAAGAGTGAGCCCAATCAAAAACGGACGGAAAGTTTACCTCAGAGGCACAGTCGACCATTTAACGAGCGGATTCTGCTCCCTTTGTGGGCCACTGAAGTATTCTCGCAAACAAGGAATGCGGGCTGCTAGAATCATCCTGTGGGCGTAAAGAACAGCTCCATCTTGCGCCTAGCAGGCAGAAATGTGCACGTAAAGACCAGTAACAGCAAGAAAACCTACCTCTATTGTTAAGTCCTTGATTTCCTCCGCCAGGCGAATCTCGTTCAGAGCTGGACAGCTCCTAAACAGAGGAAATGCATCCTCAAAGATCTCTGATGGTGCAAGGGCCATTCAGTCAAATCACCAAACCACGAGCGATGGATAGATAGCAGCGCCAAACGCTGCCTTTTATTGTGCCACTACGCCTTCCAGCCACAGTGATGGCAAGCGGATTCTCATTGGCCGATTATGCCACACGGCGAATTCGATTGGGCGGTAATTGGCAGGGCTACGGAGGTTTCATTGGCTAGCTGGCTGGCTCGATGCCGCTATTGGCAAATGCTCAGTGCATGGAATGCCGCTCCAAGACAGACCCTGTTGTTATCTTTATGTTTACGAATACGACAAACGTAAATATTTTACCCGTAAACCAGCGCTTAAATTGGCTCGGTTGCCTTTTATGCAGTCTCAGTTTCTTTAAAAACGCAGAAAATGACAATGGCAGATAATTGTGTAGAAGAGTTCTTTATCACGCTGAGCGGCAATTAATGTTAGCGGGTTGACAGTTTATGGCACACGTAGAGTATGTGACCTAAACATAAGTTTCTCTGGGTTTCCATCTCCACAGCAGATTGTACGTATTTCGTTTTCATCCCAATACTCGGTGAAGTAAAACAAATAATGGTAAACAAGTTCATTTATCCACGTCATGGCAAAAAAGTCAGGAGTTTCCAAAAATAATTATGAAAGCTGAATTCTTTCATTTTTTATGAAAAACAATCCAAATTGTCAACCTTGCAGTCAACTGATTTCCATTAATTTAAGATCTGAACTTTCGGTTTTAAAAAGGATTTATTTGAACCTATCTTGCGCACATTTATTTTATTTATAGCAAAATACCAAAAACAACGAATTTTATTCTATGATATTGTATAATTTTAAATATAATATTTGATTTCTTGGATACTTACCATTCACCGATTTCACTCAAATTCTGCCTGTTTTCCTTTGATGTATAAGATTGAACCTGTAGTGTTCTTTATTTAAACGTTTTTTGGGCCTCGAATCCACTCTATATACTGAAATAACAAGACAAAATATACGCTTAATTACTAAATTTAATTTTGGTCACACTTTGCCTGAGTTAGATCATGTACTAAACATTTAAAACATTCACATGTGGGTGGAGGAAAAAATTGAATTCATGTGATTTAACTCTTCTTTTACATAGGCAGCTACATAAAATAGGGACATAATCAGTATGCTGTACAGTGTCTCTAAATTTCATTTTGTAAACGAAATAGCAATTGCACAGCTGAAATTATAATAATGCAAATGATGTCCTCAATTTATCGATTTCTACCACAGGTTAATGTACACGCATAAGTACATTAAGTCCTGACATTGGAAAAGCAAATTTCAGTCATGAGATCAGCGAACCCACTGGTACGGCAAGGAACAGCCGGAGTGATTTATCGGGTCAGATGTAGTAGCGCAGAAAGCAACTATGCTGGAGGAACCGGAAGACTGCTCCGCGTGCGTAATGGCATACATGCGTCTGAAGAGGATTCCATTGGTAAACTCCTAGAATGAGAACCAAACGTTCGATCAACTGAGGCAGCTGGAGGATAGCCACTGCTTTCATCAAAATTAAAATATTGTATTTCATTTAATAACGGATTAGAAATTCGTTTGACCCACATGTGGACAACCTGGCGGCCTCGTTGGGATTCGAACCCACTGTGAACTATGCGTGATTCGATGGACTCAAATGGAACCCAGCACCTACAGGCCTATGTTTTCGTCCGGTGGCGAGTTCAGCAGGACGCGCTAGTGACAAAGGCGATTTCGGGCGCCCACGGATAAACTGATCCTCACCAAGATGAGGCTCCGTCTACAGCCACCAGTCGCCAACGAGGACGCCTCTACTACTACTACGACTACGACCATACTACTACTGCGACTACTACTACTACTACTACTACTACTACTTCTTCTACTGATAATAATAATATTAGCCTGCATACGTCTCTACGACAACCTGCGGTAAAAAGCAGCCGACTATACAATCAGTAGGTTAGATACAATGTAACTGACAAATACTACCTACTATGTTTAGTAAGTAGAAATTGTATATTGTGTTATTTATATAAATACGCGAAGCGATCGAGAATTGTTCGTTATGATGGCACCGACTGTGTATGGTCCCACAGCCAAAGGACTCGCTCCTCTTCTCAGCACCAACAGAACTACCTTGCTCATCCACCAAGACACAAATTCTGAAGTGCTGGGCTGAGCACTTCCAAAAGGTCCTCAACCGCTCCTCCACGATCTCCGACGCCGCCATTGACCGACTGGGTCAAGTGGACATGAATGTCCACTAGATCTGCTTTTCTCCGAGAAATCATCAGGTACGCGCAGCAACTCTCCAGCGGGAAAGCAGCCACATTAGACAGGATAGCTGCTGAGATTTACAAACATAGCGGCCCCTAACCTACGATTAACCTAAGGGGATGTGGCACCAAATCTGTTGCAATCGCATAGGAATCTCGCTGCTCAACCGTGTTCCACAAGTGCTTTCATGTGGCAGCTAAGACCACGCGGTAGGATGTTCTGACACCGATCGATTTTCTCTATTGCCGCCTACGCAGACTGTCCGTGGTTCAAAAGCTGTGCTCTGCACCGAGAGGACGCGATCAAAGGTCGCCAAGTTAACCAATCAAAATCGCCCAAATTCACGCACAGTCCGCCATGTGCACGCGTTCAACCTCATACCAGCGCGATAGCGACAGGCAGACGACTACGGATGTGGTCGGTGTTTTCTTAAAGTATCTATCCATCTAGCATAAAAGGAGGTTAGGCGATCGATATATTTTAGGGTGTAAATGTCTGCTTACGAGTTGAATTACCTGGTTTCACACCGTAACCGGATCTGTTATGTGTGTAGGAAAGTGTGGATACGTGTATGCCAGACAAAATTGTGATTAAAGCTTATTTAATTGCTATATTTATCAACCAATATTCTAAACCAGTCATAATTAAAAATGGGTACTCGAACACGATTGCAATGACTGACGTCACCTGAAATGTTAATGTCTAGCAGCAAGTAATGCAGAAAAGTTCTTTTATTTTCACCATTCAGAAAGCCTGCATCTGTTAAGGGTCTACACTTATTTCAATGAAGGAACATTTTAAACACCACGGGATGTGTTCAGCAGTGTTTGAAATTTAGACTGTGGGTATCGATTAGTTTTACCCTGTTTACTACCGCATGGTGGAGATGCAAAGCGCACTGTCTCCGACCTCCTTCTCTGTGGCTCAGTGTCATGAAGAAGTAAAGAAAATCGATGGGGAGTTGGATGTAGCGAACGAGCATAGTAAACTGCCCGTCTGCGCGTGCCATGCACTGCTCATCCGACAAGAGTGGCCAAGACTTCACACAATCCATCAAGAGGTTCACTGAGGGAGGAGCCATTTCCACCTATCTACTAAACTTCCCGGAACCACGCTAAGTGAATTTTCGGTATCCTACCAAACCACAGTCTTTATCACACTGACAGCGTTTGAAAGAAGGTGATGTCGTTACTTGTAAATAATATGGGTCGTATGCCGTTAAGGTGCAGACCACACAGTTGACGCGTCAGATTGTTAATAGTGAGGAAAATGCGCTGAGCTGTCCACCTCACTTTCTCCCCCACCCCCACAATCAGACCACCGTCCGAACCAGCCATGTGTCTGACGTGGAAGTGGGCGCAATGGCTGACGGGTTGGCGTACCCGTATTCGCGCGCCACAGTACGACCTGGCCCCCATAACGCACACACCAGGATTTACTTACTTAGAGGATATGTAGAAGCCATCGCCATCTGACTCCCAGTCCACTGGTCAGCCACTTGACACACACAGCACATACACTAGGCCGACGGCGCGGTCTGGTGTAAGCGTCAGATTGGCAGCCTTCCAAGGCACGGTGTCTAGGGGACCGTGATATTCTCAGGTACATGATGATGGTGAGGGGTTTGTCTTTATATTGCAGTAGGTAATGTGCACTGATGTGGCTAAGCCTCCGTTGGTTGACTGAAGGCTGTCGTGGAGGCGCATGTGTCCTAATAGGCCCATGTGGTTTGTAAATGTGTGGGAGCAGTGAGGGCAGTGGAGGCGGCGATCTCTGCTGTGTGTTGGTGCTCCAGACACTGGTTCACGCGTCTACGTGCGATGGATTCACAGGTGGCTGGCCAGGCCGATGCGTGAGGTGAATGTGCGGTCACATTGAGCACAGCTTAGGAGAGAGTCCCCATCGCTGCTGGTGGTGATGGTGGTAGTGAAGGCGAAGCCGGTGGTGGGGGGAACAGGCGATGAGTAATGAGATGTGGTCTCTATGATTGTGGAAGTAATGGAATTAATGCCAGGAGTGAGGGTGGGGGAGTCTGAAGGAGGGATGGCAGAATTTGACGTAGAAGATGGAATTGTCAGATTGTTGGTGCATTGCGTCCGAAGATGTCCAACCAGACCGATTCGTGCGCGGAAGATGCGTTGACAGAGCGGGCATGTTGGCAGGGCCTGGGCATCGGCGGTGTTGGTCCATGGCGCTGGTGATTTTCGTGCCACTCTTTTGGCCTTGGCGGCGGCGATCCGGTTGGCCTCATAGATTGCTGAACCAGTCTTCACGGATCTTCTCCATGCCGGTCTATCCTGGGCGAGGTCCTCCCAGGTCGCCGGTTTGATTTGCAGTTGCTTCAGCGATTTCTTCAAAGTGTCCTTGTAGCGTCGTTTTTGACCTCCCTGTCGGCGAGCACCCGTAGCGACATCTCCGTAGAAAAGTCATTTGGATAGTCGCTCGTCGTCCATTCTTACCAGGTGGCCGCTTTATCGCAGGTGCACTTGCCTCAGTATGGCGTGGATGCTGAGGATTCCGGTCCACTCCACGACTTTCGTGTCCGGGATCCTGTCTTGCCATCTCAGCTTCAGTATTCTGCGGAGGCAGCTGAGATGGAAGTGATTCAGCTTCCTGGCTTGGTTCGTGTAGACGGTCCAGGTCTCCGCACCGTAAAGGAGTGTCGTCAAGACGACGGCCTTGTACATCTTCAGTTTGGTGTTCAGGTGAATACCGTGGCGATTCCACACGGAGGCCTGCAGCCGCCGGAAGGCCTGACTGGCTTTGGAGATCCGTTGAGCAACCTCGTCATCGATTCTCGTGTTGCGTGACATCGTGCTTCCTAGATAAGCAAAGGTTTCCACGTTTTTATGTTGAGCACCGTTGACATTGATTTGGGGAGCATTGTATTCCGCGCTGGGTGGTGGCTGGTGCATGACAACCGTTTTGGCTGTACTGATTGTTTATCAAAAATAGGCGCAGCCTGCGGTGAAGTGGTTCATACTCCTTTGCATGTCCTCCTCCGTCAAGTCATAGCCTGTAGTCATAGACACGCACGTTGAAGCCTGCATACGTCAACTGTTGAGAAGGTGCCCGTCAGTTCTGTAGGCGATGCGGATCCTAGGCGTCTATCAGCATAGCCGAGAACATGAGACTGAACAGGGTGGGAGCCAATACGCAGCCCTGCTTCACTCCGTTGGTCACTGCGAATGCTTCAGATACCATCCCGTTTTCAGTGACGCGCGCCGTCATCCCGTCATGAAGCTGACGCACCATGTGCGTGAACCGCTCAGGACAACCAAATTTCTGCCTGACTTTCCACAGTCCGTCGCGATTCACCGTGTCAAAGGCTTTCGTTAGATCCACGAAGGTAGTGTATAGGTGAGTTCGCATCTCCTGGCACTTCTCTTGTAGCTGGCGGGCGGCGAAGATCATATCGGTTGTCCCGCGGTGTCGGCGGAATCCACATTGGCTTTCCGGGAGCAGGTCCAGTTCTAGGTGACCGTTCAGACGATTGAGAAGGATACGGGCGAAGATCTTCCCGGCGATGTTGAGCAATGAGATGGCTCTGTGATTATCACAGAGTTGCCGGTTCCCCTTCCGTTTGTAGAGATGAACGATGGTCGATTCTTTGAAATCCTGAGGAACTTGTCCTTGGCGCCACATATCCTGGAAGAGTGTTGTGATTTCTGCCATCAGCCGGGGCCCACCGTGCTTGTAGACTTCCGGTGGGATTGCGTCGGATCCCGGAGCTTTACCGCTAGAAATCTGTTGCACGGCCCGGATGGTTTCTGGTAGGGAAGGCGGCAGATCCAGGTCATTGTTCGTGTCCACTTGAGGGAGCCGGTCAATGGAAGCATTGGAGCTGGCTGATGAGCTGAATAACCCGTCTGTATGCGCCACATCACGACCTGATCTCCTTGAAACTCACACCAGGATTATAAAAACCGGGTGTAAAAAGGAGCCATCGCCGTCTGACTCCACTGGTCAGCCACTCAACACATAACACACAATGGGATGTGTGGTCTGGTATATGGCGTCAGTTGGCAGCCTTCTAAGCCACGGCTTAGAGCGACCCGATTGGCCTATTAGTTGGCCGCAATAATCTCAGGCTCGGATTACGCATGCAGCATAGAGGCCACATGGAGAAAGAGCTGAGGATCGTACTGCCTTCTTAGTGAGAGGTACTGGTTTAAATGCATGTTTTCTGTGGTGCTGCATGTGACCATGTGTAATGGATAGGTTCGTGAGCAAAAGTGGTACAGTTGTATAGTCGGCTGCTTTTTACCGCAGGTTGTCGTAGAGACGTATGCGGGCTAATATTATTATTATCAGTAGTAGTAGTAGTAGTAGTAGTAGTAGTAGTAGTAGTAGTAGTAGTAGTAGTAGTAGTAGTAGTAGTAGTAGTAGTAGTAGTCGTAGTAGTAGTATGGTCGTAGTCGTAGTAGTAGTAGAGGCGTCCTCGTTGGCGACTGGTGGCTGTAGACGGAGCCTCATCTTGGTGAGGATCAGTTTATCCGTGGGCGCCCGAAATCGCCTTGTCACTAGCGCGTCCTGCTGAACTCGCCACCGGACGAAGACATAGTCCTGTAGGTGCCAGTTGCTCGACCGGTGGGTGAATCCAGATCGCCTTCTACCGCATCGGAAAACAGAAGAAGGTATTGGTCGGGATGAGGCGTTGCTCTGCGCAGGTTCACAGGAGGAGCAAGCCAGTCACTGAAGCGGTCGAGACCATGGAGCCCAGCAATCGCGTCGCTCTGCCATTGGGCGGGGAGGAGGGGGGGAGGAGGGCGCCATTTACCGAGTGGAGGGGGTGTGTGAAAAAGAGCTTTTGTTTTTTTGAGAGTTTTGCCCGCGTATTTCGCAGTCTGCAAGCCATGGTGCTCAGTCGTCGCCGACGGCTGCTGCACGCCACTGTGGGTCACGGACTGGTTTAGTGAGAGAGCGACCCGATTGGCCTGGGCCACCGACTATTGCATGTCGACCTCGCCATAGCACTTTTCGATCGCCAGCGAAGAGAGTTTGGTGAGGAGAGAAGGATAATGGGCAGAGAAAAAGGGATCAGACATACCGGGTGTGGAGACAGAAAACAAGATACCCTAACCTGGTTTAGCCCGCCTGTTAAGGCGGTTACCGGGGTGTGGCCGTTGGGCAGAGCCCAGCTTTGAGGAGCCACAGGTGACAGTTGAGTACCAATTAAGGGCTTCCACTGGTCGCGGACAAGCCTGCAGAAGCTTTGATGCAGAGAAGGCTTCGTATGCCGTTCGACATAATTCAGCTTTGGAGATCCGTTGGTGACCTCATCGTCGATTTTGATGTTGCGGGAGAGGGTGTTACCCCAATAGATGAAGGTGTCCACGGCTTGCAGTCGGGCGCCAATGACGTTGATGCAAAGTGCGTTGAAGGTGGTGTTGGGTGGCGGCTGATGCATGACCATCGTTTTCTCTCTGTAAATTGTCAGGCTGGAGTTGTCGCAGACGGTGGCGAAAATGTTAATGTGGCTTTTAATGTCCCCTTCTGTCGTTAAATCGAGAGTGAAATCGTCGAAGAAGGGAAGTTCGTGGACGGTAGTAGTGAACACACGCGACTGGAAGTGCATCCGCTGAAGTCTTGGTCGTCCATCTGCTAGGCGATGCGGATGCCGGGACGTTCGTCGTGGTAGGCGTCCACTAAAATGACAGAACACACGAGACTGACGCGAGGACGCGGCCCTGCTTCATCCCGTTGGTTACTGTGAGTGCCTCTGTGACATCTCAGGTTTCCGTGGGGCGCGCCATCATACCATCGTAGAGCTGATGCACCACGTAAATGAATCGCTCGGGACAGACGAATTCCTGCCTGATTTTCCACAGTACTTTGCGATTCACCATGTCAAGGACATTTTTCATATCCAATAAGTTTAGAGTAGAATTGGATTCACATCTGCTGACACTTTTCCTGCAACTGACGCGCGGTGAGGATCATGTCTATGGTGCTGCCATTACGGCGGAACCCCACGCTGGCTTTTCGGAAGGTGTCCTTATTCCAGGTGGCTGTTGAGGCCATTGAGGAGAAGGCGGGCGAAGATTTTCCGGCGATGTTCAGCAGCGAGATTCCTATGCGATTGCAATAGATTTGGCGCTACATCCCCTTAGGTGATTCGTAGGTTGGGGGCCGCTATGTTTGTAAATCTCAGCAGCTATCCTGTCTAATGTGGCTGCTTTCCCGCTGGAGAGTTGCTGCGCGTCCCTGATGATTTCTCGGAGAAAAGCAGATCTAGGTGGACATTCATGTCCACTTGACCCAGTCGGTCAATGGTGGCGTCGGAGATTGTGGAGGAGCGGTTGAGAACCTTTTGGAAGTACTCAGCCCAGCGCTTCAGAATTTGTGTCTTGGTGGATGAGCAGGGTAGTTCTGTCGGCGCTGCGAAGAGGAGCGAATCCTTTGGCTGTGGGACTATACACAGTCGGTGCCATCATAACGAACAATTCTCGATCGCTTCGTGTATTTATATAAATAACACCATATACAATTTCTACTTACTAAACATAGAAGTAGTATTTGTCAGTGACGTCCTATCTCACTTACTGATTGTTTATTCAAACGCTCTTAGCACAAAAACGCGCTATTAACCACTATTGCCCTCAGAATGATTGCGGTGACCAAGACAGTCATTGACTTTGGCAAGATTTTTTCTTCCGGCGCGGTGCATCAATAGCTGGAATTGATAGTCTTTTGATCCACTGATATGGTGGTTAATTGTCGAAAAGTAATTATACCCTTTCTGTGTTGCTGTGAAAATAACTCAGGCTTAATCTAACCCATTTGGTCGTATGATGAGACTCGTCAGCTAACTGTTTAATAAGCTCACCTATTTTGAAAATGTTCTTTTCAACAGGAATCACGTTGCCCCGCTACCTGTCACGATGAGCAGCCACATCCCGGCTTATAGCAAAATCCGATCGAGTATGACAAAGTCATGTGCGTAAACAAACCTGTGTGTGCTTGCATTTTCTCACTCACTTCAAAATATCGAGATCAAAAGAGAGGGCTTGATTTAAGCAGATCTGCCTTACGTCCACATCGGTTGTCGCCTCAGTCAGTTAAACCCATCATTTTTCCTGAGGAATGTTAGTGCTTAATGACATGAGATTTTGAGTGACGAAATAAGTGAAATTATCAGCGACAGTCAGCGTCAACTGCCTTTCCCATAAGTTGGTTACTATCGCCGGCTCTGATTGATTTGCACGTGCCGGTGGCTGGCCCCGTAAGCAACACGATTGCTACGATTGCTCACCATTCCCCAGCCTATAGATGATCTTACCCAGGGATTGTGATGATTTCGAATATCTTAGCCTTACAATTTACCTTTAATTTCTGCTCATTGGTAGTTCCCGGACACATAAAATCGGTCCATCTGAACTCCATCCTGCCCCTCACCTTTAAACAAGGCACTTTTTTAACAAAAGTTCTTTGATTTTGTCCAGCCAGTGCGTTTTCGATACGGAAGGATCACCTAAGTGGGGTTCTTATTTTTGAATCTCCTACAGCATACTATCAAAATTTGGTGGAAGCTCACTGTGCTCACTGGCTCCAGATTTCATTTTCCAGCGTTTAACTTTCACCATTCAGTCACCTGCGTTTCCATTTAACTCGGCTTGACGCCGTTTCAGGTTTGCTTTCTCTTCAACCAATCCGAAAGGAAGATTCCCTTGCCTTCATAGGCCATGGGCTACCTTCTCCGTTTCCGTTAGATCCCTCGAATTTCATTTAGCCCATTTGCAGTCGTTAACTAGGTTGTAATTACCCCTACCTTCTTTGATTTTCCCAGGTTTTCTGCTTCCTCGGTCTGTCCACCCCACAAACTCTCGTTTACCATGGTTCCCGTAAGACGGTTTGCCTTGTTTGCAACGTTCTCAGTGGATCCGGCTATTTTGCTTCCATCCAAGTATTTTCAGAGACGCCAGGATTCTGCCTTTTGAATGAATTTCGTGTCAGTTTTCTGCAAAAGCCGCAGTCAGTGAACTGGGAAGCATGATTGTTTATTCACTTGCAATGCCTCTCGCCGTTCGAGGCCGAAATCACACAGCCGCAGTCTTAAAATATGTGATGGAGCAGATGATAGTGATGCGATATTGTTGGATTTTATTTTTATTGTGTGACCATTTAAGGAAGGGGGGAAGCTGGAGTAATTTAACTTGGACGTAACTAAGAAGATCTGGTGATATTATAGTGGACACTGCTATACTGGTCCGGCTTTTTCTTAAAAAGCTCAACGGAAGTATCCATAAAAACATCCAGAGGCAGAGCATTACAAGCGTCGACCACTGAAAATTAATCAGAGCCAAAAACTGTTTAGTGCTACTTGGCCTCTACTGTTTTATATTTTATATTATTGGCATCGAGCAACAGGATTTACTTCTAAAACTGGAGTTTTCTCATGAAACAAGAATGGCTGCATTTTCGACATTTTACATTTTTCGTGAGTAAATTATTTATCCTGACCATAAAAATAGTACTGAGAATACTCAAGTTAGTTTTCCTTTTACTTGGAAATCGTTCATTATCAGTTTAATTTTTTAACAGATGCATTGCACTGGTTTCACATTGGGTAGCGATTTTTCGTTCATTAAGAGACATTTAATAGTTTAGGTCACATACTCAACGTGTGCCATAAACTGTTCACCCGCTCAGCGTGATAAAGAACTCTTCGACGGAATTCTCTGCCATTGTCATTTGCTGCGTTTTTAAAGTACAATCACGACTGTATAAAAGGCAACCGAGCCAATTTAAGCGCTGGCGCATTTTTAAATGTTTACGGATGAAATATTTAGGTTTATCGTATTCGTAAACAAAAAGATAACAACAGGGTCTGTCTCGCAGCAGCATTCTAGGAATTAGTTGCGGATCCCTGTGACTGACAGTCATAACTCGTAGGAATGCATGTTATAGCGCCAGTTATGTAGGAGCTCTGACAACTACTGATGTGTCCCGACTTTTAATCGGTTGGCAGTGGACCAACATTGCTACCTACTAACCATCCTGCCTGCATGCGTTTCGTTCTGGGATTTCTAAAGAACTATCTGATTTTGAGGTCATGAGCTAATGTTAGGGTACGGGTTGACTGGTCCGGACCCGCATATGTCTATATTTTTCCGATGGCATACGTAACAACCTTCAGAAAATGGTAGCGGGAACACTAAGAAACTCAATCATCGGTTTGTCAAGCTACGAACAAAAGGTGTTATGTGCGGATCTGATCAAATTAGCCCCTGTCTTCCAAACAGGCTATCCTTGCTGTTCATCTTTGGTAACTGTACCGTTGTCAGGGCGACAAGACCGAACGTATCGCCTATGATGCAATTTCCACCCCCATGGTTTTTGCGTTGTTGACGTCACTCGACTTGGCACTCAGCATCGGCCAATAGCGGCATCGAGCCAGCCAGCTAGCCAATGAAACCTCCGCAGCCCTGCCTATTACCGTCCAATCGAATTCACTTGTCATCAGTGCATGCGTATGGTTGCAATGTGTATTGACACCATAAAAGGAAGAGTTTCGGCGCCACTATCTATCAATCGCTCGTGGTTTGGTGATTTGACGGAATGGCTCTCACACAATCAGAGATCTTTGAGGATGAATTTCCTCTGGTTAGGAGCTGTCCAGCTCTGAACGAGATTCGCCTGGCGGAGGAAATCAAGGACTTAACAATAGAGGTAGGCTCCCTTGCTCTAACTCTGGTCTTTACGTGCACATTTGTGCCTGCTAGGTGCAAGATGGGCTGTTCTTCACGCCCACAGGATAATTCTAGCAGCCCGCATTCCTTGCTTGCGAGAATCCCTCAGTGGCCCACACAGGGACAAGAATACGCTCCTAAGGTGGTCGACTGTGCCTCTGAGGTAAACTTTCCGTCCGTTTTTCATTGGGCTTACTCCTAATGCACTTTCTAGTGTCGCAACTGTGTTTGTCAATTATGTTTACACCGGTCAGGCGGAACTGACGCAAGCGAACGTGAGGGACGTAGTTATGTTTGCCCGAATAGTTAAGCTCCCTGTCCTTGAGAACTGGGGACACAATTTCATGGCCAATAGGTTAGCATTTCCCGGTTATTTCTGTCTAGCTATCCACTCTACAGAGTTACTTTCGAAAATCTGGCAACTACCTGGGATTTCGCCAGTTCTTTTAAGATTGACTTGCTGACAGAGAAATGCCTCAGTCTAATGAGGGAGCGCTTTGAGGAGTTCGTCGCGACTGACCTGTTTCTTCGTATGCCAGCGGATATGGTGTTGACTTTGCTTCGAAGCGATGATTTGTCAGTTGAATTTGAGGAGCAAGTTATCGGAGCCGTTTCTCACTGGGTTTGTTCGGGTGAGAAGGCCGATGATGATAAACTGAAAGTTCACGCTCCAGTCATGTTGAAGGAGGTCCAGTGGCATCAGACGACCTTCGAGTGCCGCAGTCGCCTGATGGAGCGCTACCCGACCTTCCAGAAAAGCCCCGAATGCCTGTAAGTATATGCCCCCCAGTCTTAGTATTTTGATGGAAAGTCTGCTTATGTTTCAGATTGTGAATTGGCTTGGTGCTGCGGAAAAGGACAAGACGCCCTGTCCCTTCAACGTGAGGCGACGTCAGAGGGAAGAACGTGTTGCTGGCGTGCACTCTGGCAGCTCTGCAGACAAGGAGAGGTCACCTCGGAGAGGAATTGAAAGAGAGCCGAACGCGGAAGATGGAGTTGCTGAGATTCCTCGTTATGCTTCCGTCGCCATCAGCCGACCACCACCTCAGACACATTTCTTCCTCTTTGGAGAGGACATAGATGATCGGAGCAGGTGGACTGTCCTGCGCTATGATCCGCGACAGCAAAGGGTCGAACGAGTGGCTGACATGGAGGAGCGCTCGTGGGCGACCTTCAGTGTCGTGGGTGGTGAGTTGTGTGTTAACTGTGAACATTTTATGCCCGGGGTTATTTGACAGAATTTCAAGACAGGCCGCCTTAAATTTATCTGCCTAGTGAAGAGCAGTAGTCCACGTTTTGTTTTCTACTTGCATATGTTGATTTTTTTTTCAAGGCAGAAAATAACCGCCCTCATATTCAACGAAGCTTTAATTTGTCGTGGCAACGTTCGTTCCTCTGCTTTTGATTGGCGGATCTGCGCGTTTTTCCTCTTGCCCTCAGCTGATGCATTTTATCCTTTTTATGCACCTCGCCCCACCTGGCGGGGAAAAGAGAGCGTTTTCATGGTTGGAGGATGGACGTCACGACAGGACGTCTGCTCAAAGCGTGTCTCGGAGTTTCTGGTGAAAGAAGCGCGCTGGTGCGAGCGGGCTCCCCTCGCCGTTGGACGCCGCGAGCACGCAGCCGCAGTCGTGAAGACGGCGGGTGGTGGAGAAGGAACGACCCTGCTGGGCGTTTTTGGTGGAGAAAATGTAGGAAGACGCCTTTCCTCTTGTGAAGTCTACGATGTCAGTCGGGACAGGTGAGAGAGCACATTCCTTGTCTTGCGGTTTGCGCAGCGTTTTGATTTTTTTTGCAAATCAGTCCATTTACTCTTTCTACTTTTTATGAGATTTCGGAAGACCTTGGAGCATTTATTAATAATACCTCCTATCCGTCTATTTTCTTTTGCGTACAAAATGATCCACATTCACTGCATAATTCGGCAATTTATAAAGCGTTTTTTTATGAACCCGAATAATATCGCCAACAGATGGTTCAACCTGCCCGATATGCGGAAGAATAGGAGTGCCCTAGCTGCTGCCTGTCTGCCCGGCGACAGTCGAGTCTTCGTTTTTGGCGGTTCCTTCCTCGATTCGGTGGCGTTCTGCCGCCTGGAAGCAGACTGGGAGGAGGCGACGGCGACCTCAGCGCGCACCGCGGACTTTTGGCAGGCAGCTGCCCCCATGAGAACTAGACGATACGCACCAGCAGCAACGCCCTTTCGCGGTCGAATCATTGTCGCCGGTGGATCGAATACGCAGGGAAGATTAAAAGTTGTGGAGATGTTTACGCCGCCAGTCGCCAGCAGCCCTCTGGGCCAGTGGACTGAGCTAACTGACATGAAGCAGAATCGCACCTACTTCACTCTTCTCACCTCCACAGACGCAGTTTTTGCTCTCGGGAGCTCTTGGGGTAAGCACGACTGCCATCCCCTAGCTCTGCATTCTTTCTCTCTTAGTCAGCTGCAAATGTAATTTGACATGATGTTTGTGTGCCTCTTTTACGAAGAAGCATTCACTCTGACTGATTTTTTTACGTATCACTTTGGTGATTGTAAGTGCCCTTAGTCACATATGTTCATTCTGGCGAGGATTTGGGTGCTTGCATTGGCCTCATTGAAAATGCTCTCTATCCCTCTGCCTTGGTTTACTTTTCCCGAAATGTTTTTTTTTCTAATTCTGTGTTCTTATGAATTATTAAAACAAACCTGCAGACGAATTTTCGTTTAAATTCTGTAGACGCACGAAACTCGGTAGAAACGCTCACTCCACCAGCCACTTCAGCGGACTCCGGTAATGACTTGACGTCTTGGGTCTGGTCGTCCAAGGATCCAGTGGAAACGCTTTGACCAGATTTGGGGAGCTGCAAGTATTCTCATGTAAACGTCTGCGTTTTCTTATATGAACCTGAAATTTCTGCAAGTTACGAATAAAGAAGTTGTAAATAAATCTGTGTTGCCATTTTTATTGCGAAAACATCGAAAGGACGCGCAGTGCCCAAAGCCTGGGTTAACTGATTACCGGTGGGTCTTTCATTGTGAAATGTCAATTCGTCGAAGATTAATAAATTAGGTAAATTTACAAACCCAAAGGTGCGTAAGTCAGTGTGAGGGAAGATGTGCGACTTAGAGAAACAGTTGGGGGAAAGAAGGCCTGCATTTAATTATCTATAAGGGTAAACCTCACCAACTTCGAATGATATTCTGGCTAACCCGAAATGACCAAACAATGTCCTAATAGATAGAAATGGGGCTGCATCGACGCAGTGCAGCCGTATGTAATTTGGAAAACAGTTGTCATAAATTATTTTTGGGCTCCATGTAAAAGGAACCATTTTCCCTGCTGAAAGACTTCTGAACACAGAAACACTTCTGAACACAGAAAAAGATGCTGATGTCAAATATGCAATTATGAATGCTCACAATAGACCGTCAGATTTCTCCTGGTACTCCATTGGTTAAATGAAGATAAACGAAGGCATGAGGGTCGCATTGATCCCTGGTCTGCCTCCTTCTCCGATCTACAGATATATAATGAAGTTATATAATGAATTGCGTGACAGGTACCTGAACGCGGGAAAGTTGGAGGGTTTTCAAATTACGAAGAAGTAATCATGCGCGATCCACTGTCGAGTTTATTGCGCTTTTGTGCAGAACTGATATTTCAAAGTGTTGCATACGCACACGCTTTGGTTCAACAGCCTTCAAAATAATTCCTGTGACCGAATTAGATAACACATGTTTCAATATGTGTCCTGCATCCTATCCCTTAGCTCCTTTATTTCTCGAGAGTCAACCCTCTGCCTTTGCTGAGGGTTTCATGTAGTTAAACAACTACGCATTATTGATTTCATGGCTATTTTAGAAAACATGTTTCAACACATTGCCTTGGTTGGTCAATTTATTACAACTAAAAATGCCATGCGGCGCAAATATTCTGTGCAAGTAAGCCCAGCTGTTGATGGCAGTCTCTTATCAGGAGGGGCCCTGCAGCCGCCGGACCGTGAGAAACCTGCGTGCCTGGCAATAGAAAATCGATCGCGCTCAACACGACGCGCAAAATCGATTGCAGCACGTGCACGTGCAAGCGTATGTTGATGACCTTGGGAGGAAGTTGACAATCTGAGCCGAATGCAGCGGCGTGCGCAATGCGTTCGTTTGTCTTTAGGTACCTTGCTACACAAACACTAACATTCAGTCTTAGAAACTTGGCCACACTCTAGAATCCGTGCTTCACAGCAGGTCGTCGGTTCTCATCCGATCATATAGAAAAAAGCTGTAGATAATGTTACCTCAGTGCGCTTAATTTGTACGTGTATAACTTGACACACTTTTGTACCGATAGTTCCTTCCTAGGCTCTGAATTCAGAAGAGTATTTTAAAGCTGAGAGATTATCTCCTCGCAGGTTGCAGATAAATCTTCAGCTACATGTTTATAGAGTACTGAAATAAGCTAAGTTTTTCATTTGCGTTTGGATCGTCCTATGCAGAATAAGTACTTAAATGGTTGAACAGGATGTTGTCTGTCATTTTAGTTTCGACTGTATGAAAATGTCTCACTGGTTGGGAAATCCCACAAAGCACAGCAGTTGGAATCCGTGGAAAGCAGATTATGCAAGCAGAATAGGCTAATGCAGGCGATGTCAAGAACAACGTGCAAGCGTATGGTGATGACTTTGGCTGTATATAATTATACCTCAGAGCACTTACTGTGTACTTGTATAACTTGGCACACTTTTCATACCGATATTTCCTTCCTAGTCTATGAACTCAGAAATAATATTTAGAATATTTTAAAGATGAGAGATTATCTCCTCCCAGGTTGCAGATAAATCTTCAGCTAAATGTTTATCGGGGAAAAAGAGAGAAAGTTAAGAGGTAATTAAATTATGAGAAATTAGCTGATCGAGCCAAATTACGGCAGTTATTTGTGCTCTCAGCCAGGCAAGGTGTTTCGGTACGAGAAAACTGATAAAAAGAATTGTTTTTAAGCATTGTCGGTGACTGGCTTAGTTTACTGCTTAGTAAAAGTTGTGTATCCACCCCACTTCATAAGGCATCATGGCACACGTAGAGTATGTGACCTAAACTATTAAGTGTTTCTTAATAAACGAAAAATTCTTAGCCAATCTGAAACTAGTGCAAACACAAAATGAGTATTCTCAGTGTTATTTCTATGGTCAGGATGTAGTTGCTTAATGTTATAATGCTTTAGCTTCAAATCTTTGAATTCGACATCACGCGATGAACTTTTTCGCAAGGTCATACGTTCTGAGGCCTGACGGTGATTAGTAAATGCAATAGAATTGGCAGATGCCATCGTAAACAGCCATTTTGTGTGCATTAAGAGAAGTTTCCTTCAAAAAAGATATTTATTTGCAGCATTTAGCGAAACATTGAACGCTCAGATGGTGATTTTTTGTTTAAATAGTCATTTGGTTTACATTTGAAGAGTCACCCAAAACATCAAACCTACTTGCGAAATAGCAAGCATCCACGATAATTCAAGCAGCAGCAGGCCAGAACGGAGGATGGTGCTAGACGCTCGGAAAATGTCACGTAACGAGGTGGATATTGCTTTTCTCACCGCGGAACAATAAATACAATACAATTTAAGCGGGCCTTTTAACAAAAAGTTGATCAAATATCCATTAAAAGCATTTTTGTAGGAATTATTTTCACTTTGCCCGTCTCGGTGCTAAATTGATTTGATAAACAACCTTGGCAATCTCGAAGAATGGTTCTTCGCGTACGCAGTAGGATAGTACACGGAAAGGGACAAGAATTGACTTGTGCCATCTTCCACTGGGGTGACAGATTTCATTGGAGTTATTGTGCAGGTAGGGTTCTGTCTTTGGTTTAGGATGGCGAAGTAAGTACGGCTGCATTCACATGACACGCAATGGCTTTAGCTCGGACAGTGACCTGGTGTCTGAAAATGGGAGAAGACAGTGGCGTCAAATATGTGGTCTGTGCCTTAACGGCATCTAGCCCATATTATTCAATAGT
This sequence comes from Schistocephalus solidus, assembly GCA_017591395.1. Classification (NCBI taxonomy): domain Eukaryota; kingdom Metazoa; phylum Platyhelminthes; class Cestoda; order Diphyllobothriidea; family Diphyllobothriidae; genus Schistocephalus; species Schistocephalus solidus. Next base: position 26,023 of record WEDG01003809.1, read on the forward strand.
AACGAAATCACCTTCTTTCAAACGCTGGCAGTGCGATAAAGACTGTGGTGTGGTAGGATACCGGAGAATCACTTAGTGTGGTTATTGGAGGTTAAGAAGATAGACTGAAACAGCCCCTCCCTCACTGAACCCCTTTATCGATTGTGTGAAGCCTTGACCGATCATGTCGGATAAGAAGTGCTTGGCATGCGCAGACGGGTAGTTTAGCCTACTCGGTCCCTTTATCCAACTCCCATTCGATCTTCTTTACTTCTTCATGACACTGAGCGACAGAGAAGGAGGCTGAAGACAGCGCACTTTGCATCCACCATCCGGTCAACAGTTCAGCGTATTTTGATCACTATAAACCATCCGACGCACTTGAAACAATCGCAGTGCGCTAAAGGCCGTGGCTTGGAAAGTTGCCAACTGACGAGATAACTTGGACCGCGTGGTCAGCCGAATGTGTGTTTTGTGTGGGGTTGCTGACAGGTGGTCTGATAGTCAGGCTGCGATGGCTCCTTCTTAACGCGACCTCATCCTGGCTCACACGCGTGAGATGTGAGCCGTTTAACCCCCTGTTGTGTGAAATCATGGTGCTTGAGTATGGGGGGCCAGGTCGTGTTCGTCGTACACGTACACAAGGTCACCAGCAGCTGCGCCCACTTCCACATCAGACAACTGACCAGCTCGGACGGTGGTCTGATTGTGGGGATGGGAGAGAGACTGAGGTCGATGACCCAGCGCGTTTTTCCCTCACTATAACCAACCTGACGCACTTGGAACTATCATGGTGCGCTAAAAGCCATGGCTTGGAAGGTTGTACACTAACGGGATAACTATGAATGCGTGCTCGGCCCAGTGCGTGCGTTTGTGCGCCACGGATGACTGGCGGACCGAGAGTCAGACTGCAATGGCTCCTTCTTAATGTGGGCTTAATGGCACACCCACTCAGTTAGTATCCGAGTAGCTCCTTTCTTCTGTTATTGTGTTCTCGTTTGAATTAGGACCACACCAAATGGTCCTGTGCTCTCTCCCATCTCCGGTCTTCTTGAGTATGTCTGGACACCGGTTCCAGGTGGTAGAGTGGAACAGAGAGAGAGAGAGAGAGGGAGGTGCAACGCATGTCTACACTCACTATAATCCAGTGCGAGTCACCATCCCTGCACAATATACGGAGGACATCATCGAACACGACAGTCGAACTATCGTTAGAGCGTTGGACTTTTGCTCAAAGGGTCAAGGGTTCGATCCTCCGTGGTGCAGCACCCGTGGTTAGGTATGACTGGTTGACGACTCCTACTGAGCCACAAATGGGCATTCGAGTCTCCATTATCTTTATCGGCAATATTCATATGCCTATTCTACTATAAGCCACTCTGCGGCTGCTAGCGGAGCTCGAGAGTGAGCCTCAAAGCAGAGTAGAACGCGCGATTCCCGTTAGCGATCGATGAGCGTTCATCTAAGAATGCAAGTCAATATTCCCGATCTAAACTGGCAAGACAACGAGCCCGTGGCTCAATAGTTAGAGCGTTGGACTTCTGATCAACGGGTCGCGGGCTCGATCCTCGGTTGGTGCGCCACCTGGGGTTGGGTATGACTGGCTGACGACTGCTAATAAGCCAGGAATGGTCATTCCAGCGTCCCTTGTCCTGGTCGGACATATTCATTTGATCCTTAATTCCTCAAATACATTTAAGCGCCGTAAAGTATCCTCCCAGGTCTCCTTCAACACGAAAGCGTGAGGTTATTAACGGCACGAGGTAACTAGTCGTCGGTTAATGATCCCTTTGAGGTTCACATTGTAACGCGAAAAAAGCCCATCGTCCGGTCCACAGGCTCGATTTCATATTCGGAAGCATTACAAGCCAGTCCGTACAGTCAGGCCAATAGATGTAGGCAAAATATATATCACGTACATTGGTATCTTAATGTTTAGAATAAAACTTTATTGCTTCGTTTCCCTGAAATGAAGGGAAAAATGAGTTTTTTTTAATGTATTGCGTAAAATTATGGTCAACTGCGGCTCCAGTGCACACCGACGTTGGTACCCAGGTGCGTCACTATCATCTGCTCCATCACAGATTTTAAGACTGCGGCTGCATGATGTCGGCATCGAACTGCGAGAGGCATCGAAAGTGAATAAATAATCATGCTTCCCAGTTCACTGACTGTGGCTTTTGCAGACATCTGACACAAATTTCATTTAAAAGCCGGAATCCTGGTGTCTCTGAAAATACTTGGATGGAAGCACAATATCCGGATCCACTGAGAACATTGCAAACAAGGCATACTGTCTTACGGGAACCATGGTAAAAGAGAGTTTATGGGATGGGCAGACCGAAGAAGCAGAAAACCTGGGAAAATCAAAGAAAGTAGGGGTAATTTCAACCTATTTAACAACTGCAAATGGGCTAAATGGAATTCGAGGGATCTAACGGAAACGGAGAAGGTATCCCATGGCCTAGGAAGGCAAGGGAATCATTATTTTGGATTGGTTTAAGATAAAGCAAACCTAAAACGGCGTCAAAGAGAGTTAAATGGGAACGCAGGTGACTGAAGGGCGAAAGTTAGACGCTTGAAGTGAAAGCTGGAGCCAGTGAGCACAGGGTGTCGGGCTATTGTGCTTCCACCAAACCCACTTAGGTTATCCTTCCGTATCGAAAACGCACACCGGGCAAACGTCACGACCGGCGGGATAAACCAGGTGAGGGTCACCGGTGTTGTGTGTTCCTCCACACCCGGTATGTTTGAGTCCCAAACTTCCCACCAGCTCCCCCATCTCAAAAGTTATACGGCGAGCGCGACAGCAATCCCCTAGGCGCCCCAGGCTAACTCGGGTCAATCTCCCACTAAAACAAAACCGTGTCCCATAGTGGAGTTAAGCAGCCGTCTGGGATGTCCAATCAGTCCTATTTAGGGACATCAATGCTTGCCTCCTCGCGGAGGAAGGGGCTAGAAAATGTATCCTAAACAAATGCTGGGTATGACGTCTTCTGCAGCCGACTGTGGTACACAGATCGCAAAATACGCGGTCGAAGGCCTTTTTTGAAGAAAGCGCGATGAAGTGAGCACGAGAGGATCATAAATCGGACCCGTTTGTACGCGCCACAGCATGACCTGATCACCTTGACACTCACCCCAGGATTATAAAAACCCGACGAAAAAGGAGCCATCGCCGTCTGACTCCACTGGTCAGCCACTCAACACATAACGCACAATGGGCTGTGTGGTCTGGTGTATGGCGTCAGTTGGCAGCCTTCCAAGCCACGGCTTTAAGTTAGCTACAATAATCTTAGGCTCGAATTTTGCATGCAGTAGAAAGGCCACATGGAGAAAGAGCTGAGGATCGTACTGCCTTCTTAGTGAGAGGTACTGGTCGAAATGCATGTTTTCCGTGTTGCTGCGTGTGACCATTTGGGATGCAGAGATTCGTGAGTAGAGGAAGTACTGTGGTATAATCAGTGGCGTTCAACCACAGGTTGTCGTGGAGACGCATGCGGCCTATTATTATTATTATTACTAATAGTAGAAGAAGTAGTAGTAGAGGCGTCCTCGTCGGTGATTGGAAGACTGGCTAACGGCTGAGCAAGGTCGTTGCTGAAATAAAAATGTTGGGCAGGAACATTCAAGAACATGGTATTCAACATACCTGGCGGTCACTTCCCTTGAGGTTTACTGCGTGTTTGTAGACCGAGCCTCACCTTGGCGAGAATCAGTCCATCCGCGGGCACTCGGAATCACCTTTGTCACCAGCATTTCCTGCTGGACGAGGCCAGTAGGTGCCAGTGCCTCGAGCGGGGGGTGAATACAGTTCGCCTCCTCCCGCATCGGAAGAATATTGCATGTCGACCTTGCCGTTGGACTTTTTGATCGCGAGCGAAGATATAAGGGTGAGGCGAGAAGGAGAATGGGCAGAGAAAAAAGGGATCAGACATATCGCATTTTGAGACACATAAAACCATTATACCCTAACCTGGTTTAGCCCGCCTGTCCAGGGGGGTTACCAGGGTGTGGCTGATTGTCAGAGCCCAGCTTCGAGGAGCCACAAGTGACCGTTGAGTACCAATTAAGGACTGCCAGTGGTCACGGAGAAAGCATCGTACGCCGCTCGACATAATTCAGCTTTGGAGATCCGTTGGGGACCTCATCGTCGATTTTGCTGCTGTGGGAGAGGGTGTTACCCAGATAGGTGAAGGTGTCCTCGCCTTGGATGTGGTGGCCAATGCATTGATGCAAAGTGCAGTGGAGGCGGTGTTGGGTGGCTGCGTATGTATGACCATCGTTTTCTCTCTCTCTCTCTCTTGGTGTTGTCACAGGCGGTGTAGAAAATGTTCATGCTGCTTTCCATATCCCCTCCTGTCGTTAAGTTGACAGTGCAATCGTTGACGAAGGGAAGTTTGTGGACGGTAGTAGTGAACGCACGCGACTGGATGTGCATCCGCTGAAGATTTAAGAGTTGGGGTAAATGGAACCAACGGGATCCAAGGGAAACGGAGAAGGTATCCCATGGCCTATGAAGGCAAGGGAGTCGTCCTCGCGGATCGGTCTAAGGGTAAGCAAACCTAAAACGGCGTCAATCAGAGTTAAATGGGAACGAAGGTGACTGAAGGGCGAAAGTTAAACGCGTGAAAATGAAATCAGGGTCAGGTAATCTGGAGCTATTGTTCTTCCTCCAAATCTTGAAGTATGTTGTAGGAGATTCAAAATAAGCACCCCACTTAGTTGATCCTTCCGTATCGAAAACGCACTGGCTGGACACATCAAAGAACGTTTGTCAAAAATGGGCCTTGTTTAAAGGTGAGGGGCAGGATGGAGTTCATCATTGCTGGACAATCGTCACCCACTTTCTCCTCAATGGCCTCAACAGCCACCTGGAACAAGGACTCCTTCCGAACAACTAGTCTGGAGTTCCGCCGTAATGCTGCACCACAGACATGATCCTCACCATGCGTCAGGAGATGCGAATCCACTTCTAATCTACTTGGACAAAGTAAATCCTAAATTACTGTGGAAAATCAGGCAGCAATTCGGCTGTCCCGAGCGATTCATTCACGTGGTGTGTCAGCTCCACGATGGTATGATGGCGCACCCCACTGGAATTCGCAGTGACCAATGGGATGAAGCAGGGCTGCGTCCTTGCGTCAGTCTCGTATGCTCCGTCATTTTAGTGTAGGGCCTACCGCGACGAACGTCCCGGCATCCGCATTGCCCAGCGGATGGACGACCAGCTCTTTAATTGTCGGTGGATGCACTTCCAGGCGCGTGCGTTCACTACTACCATCCACGAACTTCCCTTCGTCAACGATTGCACTCTCCACTTAACGACAGAAGGGGGCATGCAAAGCAGCGTGAACGTTTTCAACATTGCCTGTGACAACTCTGGCCTGATCATCGAGAGAGAGAAAACGTGATCATGCACCGCCTCCGCGCTTTTTGCATCAATGCATAGGCCCCCCAACTGCAAGGCGTGGTCACCTTGACCTACTACTGCCATACGGTGTTTTTCTTTCCTTGTTTGTGGTGAACCACAGTGCGTGGATCTGCGCCCTCTCCCATCGCAGGTTTTCTTGACTCTGTCTTGAAACAGACGCGGGTGAGGGAGGGAAACAGAGAGTACAGCGCAGGTCTAATTTCCCTACCATCCAGCGCACGTCACCGTCTGTACTTTACCCAGAGGTGGAGCACATGGTGGACATCGTAGAAAGTACCACATTCGAACTGCCGTTAGTCCGCGAATTGATTAAGCACGAGAACGCGTTGTCTGGCCTGGTAGTCTGGTAGTCTGGTATCGGATATCGAAATCAAGGCCCAGCACTATGGTCACCCAGTGCTGCAGAGTATTTTCCAGGTACACATTCATGACTTCTTTTTTCGAGCCGAAAAGTGTAAGGAGAGGCTTAGGGTCCAGTAGAAGGGTGAAATGACGGCCATAAAGCATCTTTTGCAACGTCTTCAGGTAATTTTTATCTGCTATTCATAATCTCAGCAATTTGTTCAATTTTACTGCTGCATTATGGAGGCAATCATCAACTGAAACATAACTTATTTCCACGCAGTTTGCGATGGAGATTGAGATCTATAAGAGGTCTTGAGGTGTCCGTGTCTTGTAGGATTACGCCTTTCTGGATGCTTTGTCGATCCAAAGGAGAAACTACTGGCCATGTCTATCGGTTTTTTCCTTTTAACTCACGTATTTCTACGACTGAATAAAAACACATGGATTAACTTTCTTCTCTTCAACGTTTTGCTACCAATATAAACTAATGCTATTTTTCAGAAATAGGTAGCTCCACGAAACACAAATGAGACATTTTCAAGTAATCCAATTCATTCTCCTGCTTCATCAAAATTGCAGAGGCACTGCGATTACCTAGTGACATTAAATCCAAGGTGAGGAATCTGAGGGCATAATGTGCGAATCCTAGGTTACTCATTTGAACCGATTCGCTCTATTGCTGATGGTTCAAAAGCCAGGTCGACTCTTAATTTCCTAAGTTTTCAATGCCGCATACGATCAGCAAATTTAAAACTGCACGAACTTGTTGGCCTTTAACTGGCTAATTTTTTCCTTCGGGATTTTCAGCCTTTTGTTTTGGTCTTAAGGGTCACAAAATTCATTGGCAAAGTAGGGCATTTTATTCGACACTAGAACCACTGTTTGTGTATAAATAGTCCGCTTTGGTTGCACAGCAGGTCAGACACAAACCGTTCGTTACACACTTCTCTTCCTACATGTCAGGTTTTGAGGGTGTATTCATATATATTTGGTCAATGGAAAATAAGCGGATACTCACTTAAATTGATGAGCACATACACAATTGCCGGGCACTGGCCTTCCTTCATCTCATGCTTCACTAACACGACGATCAGTGTCCATCGGTGATTCGTACCTCCAAAAGACAAAAGCCATCGGACACACTTAAGGGTAGAGTGTAAATACACAGACACGTGCTCCCTCGCTTTTCACTAACAAACACGGGCTTTTGATAGCAAATCAGTATGATGCCCTTCACCTGCATTTTTATTCGTGGTTTAAACTGTTGTACTTATTAGTTATTTAAGTAGGTAGTTATATTTGAGCATTTGGAGTCTCGCTCACGACAAGTAAGCGACTGGCGCTTTACTCTGCCCAGTTGCATGGACATTCCGTCGCTGATAAATCGGATGCCCTGTAGTAGCAAAACACACCAAGGACCCAGTTGGAAATTGGCTATGCCAATTTAAGGCATCTGCCAACAGTCGCACTGCAAGACAGCTCTCCTGGCATGAGTTGCACGAACACCGTGCAAATTTTGTGGTCAATCCTCCGCTGCTAACTGGCAGGCATGACAGAATCGGGGCTCACTATCGAGCACCGCCAGGTCCATGTTAGTTCGCCATGATGGAAGCAAACAATAGCCAAAACATCAATAATGTTCAGG
>WEDG01003810.1:0-15423 GCA_017591395.1 Schistocephalus solidus
AGAGGGAGTTCAGCAGGCGTTTGCCTATCTTTCCCTTTAATAAACTGTAACTGAAAAAAACGCAGCAGAACGTACCTTCTCTTAGCCACTGCCAACAACCCTGCACGGATTCACTTAAGATAATTGCTCCTGATGTCTATTCTTTCCAACTCGTACATTCGTTTTAAATGTAATACAGTTCTAATGATGTTTTGAAAGTAAATGAAGGTGACGTTTCCCACTTCCTCAGGTTCGAGAGCTTTGGTCCAGTTATGAAGCGACTGTTGACAATGCGTCCTGCAGAAAGTTCCTTGTCAGAATCTGTGCTGACAGGTTGATACCAAGTTAAGAGCCTCTAGACTTTGTACAACAATCGCCTTAGTGTCCTTCGGCGATGATCCGTGCAGGTAAATGAGTCTCTTTTTTGTCGCGGATCGCCTGCTACTCCTTTTATTTACAGAAATTATATGTGGAAGCTTCTTAACTAAAAGATTTGATCCAGGGAAGAATGCAAACTTTTAAATAGAACTAACATAGATACAGAATGTGCACTGGCGAGTTCTTTCGGAATCCTGGGTGGAATATATTCTTGATCAAGGGCCTTTGCCGTTTCTATGTACCTTTAATACGCGATTTCCAACTTCTGAAAGGAGGATATTGCTTATGTTTGGTATCAGCATGTCCTCTCTGAAGAAAACAGGCACCCGACGTCTTTTTTAAATGTAAAGTTGACAAAAATATGAAAATTCTTTAGCATTATAATTTTGTTACAATAAAGACGCCAACAGTACAACTAAAAAAGAGGAGTTTGTGCCTGTTTCTCGTAATTCTGCTGAGGAATATTTAACGTTATTTTGGATTCTGTGCTCCAAATTATTTTGGAGAAGACCGAAGGAGACCAGCCTTACCACAGAAAGTTTTGAGTACAACAAAAAATTAGTTGCAGTTAATTAGAACGTTTGTGGTCTGAATTAATACCTAATATTCTTACCAATTAGGTGGCTGCATTTGTCGCAGTTAACGGTTAGTTGACTCAGCAACTTACAAAGGTATCCCTAAGCGAAACGCAATTGAACTGGCTGCATTTTCGAAACGCAAAGACAATGCTGTTAACCGTTGGAACGAGACCTTCTCTACTTCTCATGGTTTTTGACTGCAATGAATTTTTCATGAACTCCGAAATACAGCAGGTCAGAGCCAATGCATTCAGTCGATTCTTGTGGCTTGTTATTAATTAACTCGCTTGTGCATTGATTTAAACTTAGCAATGTCTATACATTATCTAATCTACCTATATTTTACATTAGACTTATGCTGCATGAGAAGTTAGTATCCGAAATGGCTTAAAATGAGTTTTATTTTCGATATTAGTGAAGCATCTCCGCGGTATACACATGTTTCAACACTGTTTGAACGCCTCTTCACAGCATTCCGAAAGTAAGCGCCGTAAATTGAAAATAGATTATATTTTAATCACGATATTCACGTGAATCCGATCACACTAGCAGCCTACAATGTTCATTCTCTTTTAGACAATACAAGGAGAACCGGCTGGAACGAGGTATGAAACTATTTCTTTTCGAAATTGTGCAATACAAGGGGGCCGCATCTGCTCTAAGCGAGATGCGATTCATGAAGCAGGGTCATCTTGAGGAGTTTTGTGCTGAATTCACCTTCTTGTCGAGTAGCAAGACAAAGGAAGAGCGACGCGACGCTGGTATTACCTTCGACATCCAGAAATACATTGTGGGAAATCTTGCCTGTCTGCCGCAGGGAATCAATAATCGCCTGATGGCCCTCCACCTGTCTCTTCGGGGAGACAAGTTCGCCACCATCATCAGCACCTTGGGCTATCAACTGGTGACTACTGATGCTGTGAAGGAGTAGCTTCACGCACTCCAGTGACTGTTTTCGCAGGTTGACAAATGAAGGTTCCTTGGTGACTGCAACCTTCGGGCCAGGACGGACCACGCTGCCTGTCAGTGAGTGCTCGGTCCCCATGGTCTTGTTGGCTGCATGCAGTCCATTTTTGTTGCTTGGCGGTGAGAATCTCGCTCGTGAATTGATACACCTGATTATCGCAGGCGTTTTTGATGTTCCCCTGATCGATTGTTTGTGTTTCTGCAACGCTTAAAGAAGCCAACCTGCTGATGAGTCAGGAATATGCATTGACAAGCCAGATTCGGTAAAATCGGTTTCACCTTCTAATGCGTCGGTATTGACGGCAGTTTAGCTCTGGATCAAGTAACCTACTGAAGTAAACGTTCAAACGGTACTTTCAAGAGCCAAATATAACACCCAATCCGTGCCTTACAAACCAGCTGGTCTACTGCGTGTTGGACTTCTTATTAGGTTTCCTTAAGCAGCAATCAGGGACCTTCAACCAGTACTTTATACTTTGAAGACAAATTATTTCCGAGGATTGTATGTGAGGCATCCTTCCCCCACCCTCAGTGGAATCCGAGGAAACCCTCTTTTTTTATAGGGTTAACTGTTTGTTACTTCTTATGGATCAGGGGCCATGGTAGAAGGACTAGTGGCATGTTTGTGCCGTATCTGTCACCCGTGACAGATCCCACGTTCTTTTATTTGGACAATTAAATGACAGGTTATTCTGTACTTAATATTTGATTAGCAACCTGAACACTTTTTTCAAACAGGAAGGATGTTGATTCTAGATTCTTGTAAAATCTCTGTATTTGGGCCAAAAGGTTCGTGCATGATTTCCAAAAGAATTATCCTGTGGTGGTGCTGCTGATTCGATCTATGGAGCATTCCACCTCAAAACAACAGCGTGGGCTTTTCGGTAGGGCCTGGGCATCGACGATTTTGGTCCGGGGCACTGGTGACTTTCCTGCCGCTCTTTTGGCTTTGGCGGTGGCGATCCCGTTGGCCTCATCAATTGCTGATACAGTCTTCACGGATTTACTCCATGCCGGTCTATCCTGGGCGAGGTCCTCCCAGTGATTTCTTCAAAGTGTCCTCCATGCATCAATTTTGACCTCCCTGTCGGCGAGCGCTTGTTGTGAATCTCCGTAGAAAAGTCTAATGGGAAGTCGCTCACCGTCTATTCGCTCGTCGTCTATCGCAGTTGCACCTGCCTTAGCATGGCTTGGATGCTGAGGATTTCAGTTCGCTCAAGGACTTCCGTGACCAGGATCCTGCATTGCCATATCAGCTTCAATATTCGGCGCAGGCAGCTGAGATGGAAGTGATTCAGCTTCCTGACTAGGTTCGAGTAGACGGTCCAGGTATCCGCTCCGTAGAGGAATGTCATCAAGACGACGGCCTTGTTAATCTTTAGTTAGGTTTTCAGGTGAATAATGTGGCGATTCCACACGGAGGCCTGCAGTCAACCGATAACCTGACTAGATTGAAGATCCATTGGTCAACCTGGTCATCATCGTATCCAAAGAACACTGATGTAAACAGCCGAGTTTAAACCAATTCCATTTACTTGCATGAATACGTATTTCCTTTGGTTTATTTTTAGTAACTTAATATCAATATAACAAAAACTACGGCCTTGTTCCTTCAAGCTCAATTGATGTGCACTAAAAAAACAACACTTTATTTGGACCTTGTTAAAATACATCGATTGGCTTTGTCACTTATGCCGAATGGCCAATGATTTAGACTGCGATCATGTTCTGAATGTTTTTGATCCATTCCGAATATCTTTGCGAGTAGCGCACAATACTCCTCAATCGATATGTCGATTGATGCATACTTCAATCTTTACCAGCTTCACCTTTTTAGGATAATATCGACCCAGCGTGTTCATCCCATGATATAAGCCTCTGTTATTTTAACGCATGCATGTCAATTTGGGATAACTTGTTATTTTGTAACCTTTAAGTATCCTTCTGACTGCCCGTTGGCTGTTACATGAATGCAACGCTGTTATATCGTTGTGATGAAGGTACGTCGGCCAAAAATGCATATCTAATTTCAGAAAAAATATGCGTATTACTTAAAAGCAGCTCATTAAACGGCTGCTGCGTCGTGAAGAAGCGATGGCTTTACCTTTTCAGTGAGTTACACAGTGTGACATACGCGATTCCATATATATGAAATGCAGAGACTAATCAAGCTATTACTTTTAGAAATTTCAAGTGTGGGACACGGAGTAACGTGCTTGCGATGTGGGCAAATGTTAGGTCAGCGTGCGTCACCTGGATTTAGTTTCAAGCTATAGTCGACTGTGCTTAGCTGTTTTTTTAAAAACAAAATAGTATATGCGGCTGCCGAATCAAAATGAATATTGATTTATAACTCATCGGCATAGCTGGAATTCACGACGATGCGGACCATCTTTGATTGACAGAAGACAACGATCTTTTTTCTGACACACATATTTCTGTCCTGCGTCAACTGCGTTCATACCTGTGGTTTGGATAGGCTGGCTGGTACAAATTGATACGTCATGCAGGCTGTTTGCCTGGTAACTTAGTCCTAAGATTATGTTTTCATTTTAAAATTCCATAAAAGTAGTGGAAGTTAGGCATTATTCATTACTTGTTCGTAATTTGAATTAGAGAGATGCGATAACCAATCAGCACCAGTTGCTTTATGTATCGGAGGGCAGACAATATAATGGTCTGGGTACGTTTTACAGGGAAAAATTATCAAACATAAATACAAGAAGAAAAAGAATACACGGCGTGAAATGTCAGCTTGAAAATGGTGATCACTTTTTTGGAAGGCCGTCTTTATGTCATTGAAGGAGTCGATAATCCCGACACTGCCTTACTTGTGTCTAATTTGAACCATTTCACTTCATCGGATCTTCTCTTTTAAGCTATCCCTTCAAATATGTTTCCGAGTCAATTAAAAACCGGGGATATCGTATCGTCAACGGTTGATAATTTGCACTATCATAGAAGTGCAGACATAATGCGATTGACACTATGATAATGAGTATCAATCATAGGCCGCAATACTTTATATTTTGTTTATTTATATGCACAAAAATTCTCCAATTCCACATATTTTACCCTTCATACTCTGCATCCTTCGCCTGCACTACTATCTCTTTCATCGTTTTTATTGTTCTTTTATAATGGAATGACTTAACGTTCCCCCTATAATGGTCGTTAGCGTGGCGCAATCTCACCTAGTCCAAAAAGGGAAGCCAGAAATAGGAGTCAAAAACGGGGAACGAAAGACATAAGAGTGAATCAACTTTTGATGTAAGGTAGTGTTAATGGGCTCCAGATCTGTTAATGTCTTCATTACGACCCATCCATAAAGATGCTCTTTTCAGCGATTTTATATTAATCACTCAATTCACCTCAGTTCCCAGAATTTGGACACGGAAGTGATTATTGGTTTTTTCCATCAGTTCGCTCAAGTAGTTTTTGGCGCAGCCATCAGCATGTGCGCATGTTTTGTTTTGAGGTGGAATGCTCCATAGATCGAATCATCAGCACCACTTTGGGAGTAATTCTTTTGGAAATCATGCACGGACCTACGGGCCCAAATACAGAGATTTTACAAGAATCTAGAAGAAATTTGTAATTCAACATCCTTCCTGTTTGAAAAAAGTGTTCAGGTTGCTAATCAAATATTAAGTACAGAATTACCTGTCATTTAATTATCCGAATAAAAGAATGTGGGATCCGTCATGGGTGACAGATAGGGCACAAACATGCCACTAGTCCTTCTACCATGGCCCCTGATCCATAAGAAGTAACAAACAGTTCACATTATAAAAAAGAGGGTATCATCGGATTCCACTGAGGGTGCGGGAAGGGATGCCCGCATACAATCCTCGGAAATAATTTGTCTTCAAAGTATAAAGTACTGGTTGAAGGTCCCTGATTGCTGCTTAAGGAAACCTAATAAAAAGTCAACACGCAGTAGGCCAGCTGGTTTGTAAGGCATGGATTGGATGGTATATTTGGCTCTTGAAAGTACCGTTTGAACGTTTACTTCAGTAGTTAACTTGATCCAGAGCTAAACTGCCGTCAATACCGACGCATTAGAGGTGAAACCGATTTTACCGAATCTGGCTTGTCAATGCATATTCCTGACTCATCAGCAGGTTGTCCTCGTTAAGCGTTGCAGAAACACAAACAATCGATCAGGGGAACATTAAAAACGCCTGCGATAATCAGGTGTATCAATTCACGACCGAGATTCTCACCGCCAAGCAACACAAAATGGATTGCATGCAGCCAACAAGACCATGGGGACCGAGCACTCACTGACAGGCAGCGTGGTCCGTCCCGGCCCGAAGGTTGCAGTCACCAAGGAACCTCCATTTGTCAACCTGCGAAAACAGTCACTGGAGTGCGTGAAGCTCCTTCTTCGCCGCATCAGTGGTCACCAGTTGATAGCCCTAGGTGCTGATGATGGTGGCGAACTTGCCTCCCCGAAAAGACAGGTGGAGGGCCATCAGGCGATTATTGATTCCCTGCGGCAGACAGGCAAGATGTCCCACCATGTATTTCTGGATGTCGAAGGTAATACCAGCGTCGCGTCGCTCATTCTTTGGCTTGCAACTTGAGAAGAAGGTGAAAACAGCACAAATCTCCTCAAGATGACCCAGCTTCATGAATCGCATCTCGCCTAGAGCAGCTGTGGCCCCCTCGTACTGCACAATTTCCAAAATAAATAGTTTCATACGTCTTTCCAGCCGGTTCTCCTTGTATTGTCTAAAATAGAATGAACATTGCAGGCTGCTAGTGCGATCGGATTCACCTGATTATCGTGATTAAAATATAATCCATTTTCAATTTACTGCACTTACTTTCAGAATGCTGTGAAGATGCGTTCAAACAGTGTAAAAAACATGTGTATAACGCGGAGATGCTTCACTAATATAGAAAATCAAACTCATTTTAAGCCATTTGGGATACTAACTTTTCATGCAGCCGAACTCTGATGTGAAATTTAAGTAGATTAGATTATGTATAGACATCGCTAAGTTTAAATCGATGCACAAGCGAGTTTATTATTAACAAGCCACAAGAATGGACTGAATGCATTGGCTCTCACCTGCTGTATTTCGGAGTTCATGAAAAATTCATTGCAGTCAAAAATCCATGAAAAGTAGAGAAGGTATCATTTCAACGGTTAACAGCATTGTCTTTGCGTTTACAAAATACAGCCAGCTCAATCGCGTTTCACTTACGGAAACCTTTGTAAGTTGCTGAGTCAACTAACCGTTAACTGCGACAAATGCAGCCACCTCATTGGTAAGAATATTAGGTATTAATTCAGATCACCCAGCGTTCTAATTAACTGCAACTACATTTTTTGTTGTAATCGAAACTGACTATGGTCAGGCTGGTCTCCTTCGGTCTTCTCCAAAATCGTTTGCAACAGAGAATCCAAAATTACGTTAAATATTTCTCAGCAGAAGTACGAGAAACAGGCACAAACGCCTCTTTTTTTAGTTGTACAGTTGGCATCTTTATTGTTAAAAAAATTATAATGCTGAAGAATTTTCATATTTTTGTCAACTTTCATTTAAAAAAGACGTCGGGTGCCTGTTTTCTTCAGAGAGGACATGCTTATACCAAACATAAGCAATATCCTCCTTTCAGAAGTTGGAAATCGCAAGGTATTAAAGGTGCATAGAAACGGCAAAGTCCCTTGATCAAGAATATATTCCACCCAGGATTCATTCTTCCCTGGATCAAATCTTGTAAATAAAAATCTTTCACATATGAATTCTTTAAATAAAAGCAGCAGCAGGCGATCCGCAACAAAAAAGAGACTCATTTTCTTGCACGAATCATCGCCGAAGGACACGAAAACGATTGTTGTACAAAGTCTAGAGGTTCTTAACTTGGTATCAATCTGTCAGCACAGATTCTGACAAGGAACTTCCTGCAGGACGCATTGTCAACAGTCGCTTCATAACTGGACCAAAGCTCTTGAACCTGAGGAAGTGGGAAACGTCACCTTCATTAACTTTCAAAACATCATCAGAACTGTATTACATTAAAAACGAATGTACGAGTTGGAAAGAATAGAAATCAGGAGGCAATTACCTTAAGTGAATCCGTGCAGGGTTGTTGGCAGTGGCTAAGAGAAGGTACGTTCTGCTGCGTTTTTTTCAGTTACAGTTTATTAAGGGAAAGATAGGCAAACGCCTTCGAACTCCCTCTTGGTTACGGTATGGCTAAAAAAGCTCTGGTACATCATGAACATGTAAAAAGTTGGTTTACATAACAGCGTGCGGAAAATAAGCAGCTGTTGGCTAATCGAAAAGCGTAAACGTAAATGTGTACTCGCATATTACGAGTAGCATAAGTACATGCTATTGTTGTTGACAATATTCTAGTGATTGAGGCATATGCGACGAGTTTTGAGATAATAAAAATGGTACTGAAATATAAAACGTATTATTTTTATAACAAGAATATGATTCGACTGGGACGTGACTAAGAAGATCTGGGGATATTATAGTGGGCACTGCTATACTAGTCCAGATTTTTCTTAAAAAGTTCAACGGAAGTAGCCATAACAAAATCCAGAGGCAGAGCATTCAAAGCGTCGACCGCTCGCTTGGAAAAGAAGAACTTTCGTGTATCCAGTCTGGCCCCAGGTACACGTAGTTTGAGTGGATGCTCTCTCAAGTTCATGGTTGTTGCAAACTGGAAGAAGTCTCCAGGTGCGAGGCAGCAGCCCTGACCGCACATGATACGGAATGTTTGTATCAGGTCACCTCGTAGCTGCCTGTAACTCAAGGGAAAGAGATCAAGGTTAGCTTATCGAAATTTCAAAGGGTAATGAGCCCTGTCCAGTCACAAGTTTTGGTGCACGCCTTTGAACCTTTCCGAGGATATTGAGATCCTTCGCGGTCCAGGGTCTCCAAGCTTGATAGCGAACTCAATTGCGGCCGCACAAAAGTTCTAAAGACTTTGGCAAAGCAGTCCTCATCAAAGGCAGAGAATGCCCGCTTGACAAGGAACAGGCCTGACATCGCAGACTTGGCTACCTTTGAACAATGCAGCGAGGGTTTAAGGGAGCTCGAGATCCACACTCCCAAGTCCTTCTGCGCGTCCACTTCTTGCAATGGTATACCATTCAGGTAGTAATCCATGAGATTTGGAGTGCTAGTTCTACCGACTTGTAGAATAGTGCATTTTTTCTCATTGAATGGTGGAAGCCAGTCCTTTGACTATTGTTGAAGTCGGTATAGGGTTTCCTGCTAATGTTTTACGTCAGCTGCAGTTCTGATGAACCTACATAGCTTTATATCATCCGCAAACATGGCGACATCACAATCCAATTCATTGATGCAGTCGTTGGTGTACAAAATGAACCGAGTAGGGCCAAAAACGGAGCCTTGGGGAACACCACTTTCAACCGCAACCTCCGCCGACTGCTGGTTACCGACATGTACGGTATGAGAGCGGCCAAATAAGAATGCTTTTGATCCATCTGAGGAGATAACCCCTAATGCCTGTTAGGTTGAGTTTGTTTAGGATCCGCTGATGTGGTACACTATCAAATGCCTTCTTAAAGTCAATGTAGACAACGTGCAGTGCAGTTCCTTCATCAACTGCTCGCGTCCAATGTTCCAAACAATAGAGCAAGTTCGTTACGGAAGACCTGCCACTTTAAAATCCATGCTGCGCATCAGATAATAATTTATGTTGCTCTAAGATGTGCATTAGCTCTCGCTTTATTATTTTTTCCATGAGTTTGCAGCAGATCGAGGTGAGGCTAATTAAGTCGAGTCTTCATTTGATCAAAGTCACCATGCCAAATATTTCTTGTAAATCTGGTGGGCTGTTCAGGCACTGAAAACATTGAGTAGTATCAGTAAAGTACGACGTGGTCACTCCGACCTAGGGGAGGTAGACTTTGCACCTCATCAATACTATCAAGTGATTTAGTAAACACCAGGTCTAAACAGTTTGACTGCTGTTCCTCCCGCACCCTCGTTGGAAAAAAGACGTGCTGAGTGAGGAATGACATCAGTGTCATGTCCAATAAACGTCGGTCAAAAGCTAGTACTGGACCGCGTGCATATACTGAACTCCAGTCAATGAGCGGTGCATTGAAGTTGCCCATCATTAAGAGGGCAGATCGAGAGGCAAATCTTTCTAGCTCTTCTAACAGGCAGCGTCAGCCTCGAAGTCACTTCTTGGTGGTCGGTAGACGGTCAGGACTTCAAGACTGTGTGATCTCGGCACCTCTATAGTGAGCCAAATGGCTTTGAAGCTGCATGCAAACGTTTTTTTCTGACACTAGGAGTCCGTGTTTTACGTAGGTTACAACGCCTCCTTCCTGACGCCCTTCCCGGTCTCTTCTGAATAGCTGGTAGCCTGGTATAGTTTACTCACGGTCGTCCACGTGGTTGGACAACGAGGTTTCTGTCAAGGAAATTACGTCAGGTGAGCGAACACAGAAATTGATCTGCATCACGTCAAACTTTGATAACATGGTTGGCACATTGGTGTACATGAATTTTAACTTTTGGTTTAAGGGACATGTGGTTACGATGCGGTATTGGGATTGGTGATCCACAGGTTTCAGTCCTTAGAGGACATTTTTGGTTCCCTATACACATGGACGAATGTGCAAGGGCGTTGGAATTTGAAGCAGTATTTGTTGCTGAATGAGTAAAATTATGGAGTGTCATCGGCAGCCCTTTCGACGAGGATAGGCTGCAGAGTAACATAACTGAGTTGGATGAATGGTAAAATCGTTGGCTACTACGGTTTGATCATTAAAGGTAAATTAAATGGTAATAAAAAAATAAATCGTCTTGATCAGTAAATTAAAGTTGCCTTTAAGGTATTTATCATGATCCAAATCAATTGCGAAATTTTATGAGAAATGTGTGACTTCCTTCTCATTGCGTAGAGAAATGCATGATTTTTATTCGAGCATTTTAAAAACATTTTACAACCTAAAGCTACCTTTATTAAAATGTAGCAGCCATTTTTTAAGAGTTAAACTTAAGCAGGTGGTCAAAAAGAGACTCGAGCAAATGAGTGCATCAAACTGGGACATACATTTATCGGGAGTCTACTGCAAGATAATATGTATAACACCACCATTAGAGTAACATTTTCGAACTGAAATAGTATTTCAGAATTTATATTAACATTTCATGAGATAATTAATCTATGGTATAATTTGATTGCCTCAAATCTGGCATCCCGTTACACAAACCTGATGAACTGGGCAAACAAATTGGTGTTAGAGTAGCACATCCGATTGAAGTCGCAATCAGCATACTGCCGCATTCTCTACCCAATATGCATGACACCAACTCAGTCCCATCTTATTTCACTGACATTTCGGCATAATACGAAAAAAGGTTTTTCATGAAATGAATTTGTATTCTTTTGTTTTTCAACGATTTCTTTTAATTAACAGCATTCTGTAGGTGCCCTAGAGCCCTTTTATTGCACTGTTCTTTAGTTGGTGGATGTAAAGACTCGCCCACATTTCTCAAAATAAACCACAAAATATTCGAAGCAACAAATCCACTCCTTATGCAACAATTACAAAAAGCAAAAGTTCTACCTGACCAAAGTTCCTGACAATCATTGTAGCACAACGCGAGATGTATAATTTAAAGGAACGTTCAAAATATTTGCTTTTCTAAACGTATTCGTATATGGCATCAGACGGATATATGATATATTTTGTGTTAGAGAAAGACGAAACTAAGATGAAATAGCACCCATCACCTGTTGAACAAGATATCAGAATGATAAAAAGTAGAAGAAATATTGTAACTTATTTTTTTCTCGAAACTGATGTTATAACGCTTATAAAAACGAATAATAGTTGACTTTGATTGACTCAACACTTGTTTGCTGATAATTTCTCAGTTGAATTGAGAAACGGCTTATCCACTTATAATAAAGTTGTCAAAACTGCTGGTTTTGCATTTACTTCAAGACGTCTTCACATGATGCTGACTGGTCCTATAAGTAACATATAGGATACTATAAACAAAACTTCATAGTTGTGTGAACCTGTATGGCCTGCATGATCAGCACAATCGATAATCCTAATGACAGTTGGTTAAACAAATATTTCATAATATAAAGATGCGAGCTATGAATCAAGACTTTTGATTTCCTAATGTTTCGCATTCTCCCTCCAAGTATCACCATATAGAACTGTCTGTGAAAAGTGGTTGGTGCATGAATATGAAACTTCATTTCAAAAAACATCTGATTTCTTCAATTGCATCACGTTGCACATGCAGACTGTTGGTTTCATCATTTGACCGGAAATTGCATTAAACCAACATACATTGTTAGAATGTAAAAAAAATTAAGCAGTTGAATTTCTAAGCGCATGATATATCCGAACGTTTAATTAGGGAAACTTAAAGTACCACCGATATTGGTGCACCGTTGACATTTTGGGAACTCGGCAGCTTGTTCATATTCCTCTCAATTGATGAAAATCCCATAAACAAAACTTTGCCATTGTATCGGCAAAGTGTACTCGCGTTTGCTTGTGAAAATGCTGTGCAACTGAGTCAGAAATGCCAAAAAGCAAATAAATATTCCAGCAATTGCATCTGTTTCTGAACATCATCCTGGAATTCATGTGTTCGCTACTGTGAACGTCTGTGTAATCTCAAAAATTTTGAAATTTTAAAAACTGTAAATGGAAGCACTTAAATACTTTTCTCTCGCATACTTGCAATTCTTGATACCGTCTAGATCATAGCGAGGCTTTTTACTTTATTTGTTATGTCCTGCCGTATAAACTTACCCCTGAGTAAATGTATGCTACCAGGAGCAATAGCGAATGCAATCAGATTAGGCTTTGGGATTTTGCACTCAGAAGAACTTGTTCAAGATTTGTGGTTACGACAATCAAAAGGCAGATTAGCAGCATGAACCTTTCGATACACCTCCCTTATATCACTCTGCATAAACCTTACTTTCGACGTATTAGCTGCTGTTTATTACACCTTCCTTCATGTACCCACAACCCTCTCATTGGCTTTAATGAACTGCAATCGACTTTTGGAACCAGTGGCAAAGTTCAATTAACCTACTTACCATATTAATGCCCTGATCTGAAGTTATTTTATAGAATGCTAACCTATGCAGGTCAGCTAGCCTTCTGAAAAAGAGATTTATCAAAAACACTTTCATACCTGTATTTTTTGCCGTTCCTGAAAGCACTGCTATGAAATTGAATGACTGCAGTCTGAAAGGCCAAATTGGTATTTACATGTTCCTGGGCAATAAAATGAAGTGGGTCCGTAATTAAAACAACAAGTTGCGTCTTTCGAGCTTTTGAAATATTCATAGTGTACTGACAGTGATACGTGCACTGTTCCGAGGAGACAGGATGATGAACAATTCAACTATCCCAGAAGATGAGAGGGAGGTCTGAAAATAAAGTCATCATATGAAACTACACTTTACTAGGGAAGAAATCGGAGTGGCGGCCCTGGTCGCTTAATTTAAGCAGAAAACAAAGTTAGTACAACCTTCCTGCTGGGTCCAGAAATCTAAGGGATATTAAAAACCTACAGGAATAAGACCGCATTTTGTAGCCCCAGGGTTTACTTCCTAAATGGTTATGCACTGCCACAAGTTGACTTTCAGAAGAACTTTGGTGTGCGAATTTCATCGTCACACAATCCATCAGAGAACTGCAAGAAGGTGGGAAAATAAGTAACGTATGTATTGCAACTTATTAGGTGTGCCTTTTTGGAACTTGACCAATCCAATTTTTTCAAAACATTTGCCAAATTAATGTGCCCGCATGGAGACCTCGGATTTTCAAGGAAAGATTTGTCTTAGCGAACGTGCTGTGTCGGGTGAGGAAATGACTTAAGGCCTTTGAATGTTTACCTTCGAAAACAGAATATCAACTAGTTAAGTTATCTTCTTGGACGTTAGCTGTTCTACCTTCTACTGGCAAAGTTTGTACTCTTTACTGATTGCAGTAATTATGCCAAACATCCTTTAAATGATCTATGAGGATCAACCCGCCCCACTCACGGTACAGATGGGAATAAATACTTTGAGTTTTTAGTTATTAAAACTGTAATGTTGTTTTATATTTCCCCTAACAGAAATCACAACCACAATGGATGGAAAACATAAGACTGAAGATAGATTAACACATCATATGGGGGATTTCAGTTTTCGCCAAATGACATTAAGTATTTTTAATTCCAAACCTGACATTTTTTCCTTAATCACCAACATATTTATCTTGCAACGAAGCGTTTGATTCTGGGTAAAAAGCCAATCTGTACACAATGTTGTGTCGTGGTCTACGATAGTAAATGTTGTATGCAATGTTTCAAGCAGGTCAGTTTGATAATGCCCTTACGTAAGGCAACACTACAAACAATTGCCCCGAGGGATGTAGGCATATAGTAAATTTATTTCGGAAGAAAAGTAAAAGGCAAAACTTTCAAAGCGAGAATATAAAGTGGAAAGCACACTGTAACAGGTTTTGGATGCCAAGATGAACCGAAATCATCGAAGCTGTATCATGTAGTATCAGAAAAACAGAGACACACGTCTTTGGGCATCTAGCTCCCATCAGTGTCGTATCTTTGTTGACAACTGCAGCATAGAAACTTAATTACTTTAAAGTTTACTTATTGGTCTTTAAAATAGATCATGATACATTTATCACTGTTCCCTAAAAATATGTATTAACATCGTTATGCTTCTTATCTAATTGCGTTTTCATAGTAAATTTTTACCGTTTATTTTTAAATTTGGGTTGAATAAACATGACATTTGAATCAGTAAAGCCTTTTCTTAAATCATTTTTCATACATAATTAATAATGAAGCATATTATTTTACGGCAGTAGGTCACTTACAGTCTATGCAGAGCGCAAAATGTGCGGTGCATCCCCGTGACACTAGTTAGAAGGTGATCATGCTGATTCACCGACGCTGGCATCATAGTCAATAGGTCCGTGAATCCCCGTTTTTGTGAACTTAAAATCTGCCACAATTACTAGTTGCGAGGACACCAAGTGCAAAGAATAATCTTGCTAGTGGGATTTTCCATAGATTGGATTTGGGTTAGTAGTAGCCATTTAAAGATGAGCGTTTCATGATGCACTGTTCACATCCATCCCATGGCAGACAGGTGTTCACCTTCTATTTGCTACTATCTTTCGTACCCCTGCGAATTTTATGCCATCAATTTCAATATCTACATCTAAGGTGAAAAGTAATACATAACATCCATGTTATACATCCCTTACCGTCGGTTACCTCATCATCCACTTAATGCAGTTCATCTTTTCTAGCTCTGCATGTACGGGAAAAAAGTCATGTTTGCGTAGAAAACGAAGTTTCTCAACAAATTCAGCATTCCTTCATCTTTTTACCCATCGTTTCTTCGGCGACAGTATTGGTCACTGTTTGGTTCAAGGCAGTCTGTCTACGGCGCCTGCAGTTTTGTTTCAAAAATATAGACTGAAATGGACACCAATGATTCACTGATATTCTTCTAT